>OMOV01099371.1:0-21718 GCA_900312565.1 Beryx splendens | reverse complement strand
CGTCTTCTTTTCTAAAACAAAACAAAAAAAAAAAAAATACAGTAATCGATCAAGCTCTCTCTCTCTCTCTCTCTCTCTCTCTCCCTCTCTCTCTCTCTCTCCCTTTCTCTGCCTTGCAGTCCCATGCAGCACACTCACTCCTGGCAGGGATTATGCTGACAAGCTCACCACTGTAGAGGGAGGAATATATGCGTGGTGTAAATCAAGATATAGAGCTTTAGTCAATGCCGTCGTCAAGTGATGTAGATAAATGTGGGTAAAATATGTGTTCCATGTTAATTTTGGAAGCTCCGCCTAAAACCCACTTCTCTTTTAATGCCAGGCGGTGCGGTTGTATGTTTTTCTCACCGCTTCCAACTAGGATACTTTGTTTTTATATCGAAAAATGAAACGCAGCAGTGGGGATTCTTAAAGACGAACTTGAAATGTGGCGTTATCGTCGGTAAAACAACAGTGTCTCATGTGTGGCTGACCATTATGGCCCATTATTTAGACTTAACCAACAGCAAACCACATGGCGGTTGAAAGAGAAAATGTCTATTAGATAAAGAAAGCAAAATCAAGCGCAGGTCTCCCAAAATTGAAGCAAGATTGTGTTTCTTTGACTCTTTGAAACCCAAGCACGATTCGGCACACATTTAGGAGGAGAAGGGCTAATTGCATCAGCACCTCCGTATAAAAACTCAGTCAGTTATGAAGCCGTAATGGAAAACAGGATTTCTCCACAATGCTTCATGTGATGCACAACTTTTTTATTTCCTCTCCTGATTTTTTTTTTTCTTTCCGTCTGGTGTGGTCAAAGCAGAGATGCCCATTGTAACAGTAGGAAGCATATCATATGCATTGAGGAATGAGGCGAAAGAGGCCAATAATCAGGGCAGTTAAATGGAAATAGTTTCATTTCCTTTGGTGTAAACAAATACCCCATGTAGTCCCCGGACCAGAGCTGTGGGTAATCGGCTGCTATAACTCAACAGAACACTTTGCCCTGAGCTAAACATAATACTTCCTGCACTTAACTAAATCCATTTTTCAACCACTGAGAAGAGTCATGACACGCCGATAGCTTGTTGTACAAATGTCCGACAAAGTTACAATTCTACGAAACATGTAACACAACAGTGATTGTTCAAACAACCGGAAAAAGGTTCTGTAGGGATTTCGGAGCATGGACAGGACTTGGTAAACGGGCGAAGGCACATGCCATGGAAACGGGGGCGTCCTGGGTTCGATCCGGCCCAGGACCTTTGATGCATGTTATCTGTCTCCCAGTCTTTCCTGTCCCACTCTACTTTGTATTGCCGAATAAAAGGCAAAAATGTCCGACAAACTAATCTTAAAAATAATAATAATAATAATAAATGGGCAGTGAACTGTATCAGGGTCACTATTCAAGTACCTTTGTCTTCACGTCTTTAGAGAATAAAATAACTACATCAACATTTGGATATTACCACCCTATACTTCTCTTCAAGTCAACTCTCCACATTTTCAATAATCCATTTGAATTTTCCATGTGACTTGTCATTTATCTGCAGGTTAGTCAGTAGGCCATTGCTATACCATTTCCCTTTAGTATGGATTATTTTCCCAGTGCTTAGGCTTTGCTGTTCATGCACTGCATAGCTTGGGTGCTGACTGTGGAGAAATCGTATAATTATCCACTGTTTGGAGCTACAAGTCCATGCAGAGTTGGGTACATTTACAGAAACAAAGTGCACAGGTTTGGGGAAAGCATTGTGGATCCAACACAAGTCAGAGAAAATCCCAATCAAGGATGAAATTTCCAAATAGTGAGATGAGGCACCTGTCTGACGCGTTGAGCGTGAACCCACTTGCCATTGTTTTTCTCAGGTTCAGTTCATCCTTCTGCAATTAGCACCTTGTGGCTCTCAGATGGGTTACATTCGACTGGTAGGGAGAGGATGATACCTCCACCACCGTAATGGCGTGACCGTTTCTTTTCACCCCATCACAGGGACTCACAGGGGGTCTTTTTCACTACTGCAGGTGGTATGAACGCTACTGCCTCACCTTCTGGAAGCAGCACGCCAGTTTCCAAAGCAAGAAACCCGAACGACACCTCATACTGTTGATGCTGTTTGTACAACCCGCCATAAGCACCTTCCCTATTTATTTCACGCAAGTTGTAATGGTGCTTGACTAGCTCCTAGTGCCTGCGAGTTTCAGTCCATATCTCAGCAGTAAAGCAGTAGACTGGTCTGTCTAAGGCCCTGCTGCGAGGCATTGGTAGATAAAGCACACTCCAGGTAACAGCATGCATGGCCACTCACCATTAGATCACTCCCCATGCTGCCCCTGAGATAGCACTCTTAATTAGAGGGTCCTTGGATCTTGCTGTCAAAACACAGGTTTTTACTGACCACATTACCACTTTATAATGCAGTTCCTCGCGAAGCCACGTGAAAGCATTGCAGAGGCGTATATTATCAATGTACTCTATAATTGACACTGTTTTGGAGTTACTTTATATCTTTCTGTTGAACTTCTGCTTTCTTCAGAGCAGCGCCTGCCTTGTCTTTGGCGATTACCCTGTTAGTCAGCTGTACTTCCTCCCTAGACAATGGTCTGTTCTGCTCATGCAGATGATGGGGTGCAATATCAAAGGCAAATGAGATGGCTGCCAATTAGGGAGGGCTTCCAGGTGCATTTCAATGCAGACCCACACCAGTAACTGCACCCTGTGGTGTCTCCATTCAAAGACACATTATAGCTCGTAGACTTCAACCAAAAGTTATGAAAGTATTTCAATTACTAGAAAAATGACTTCTTTTCAAGACATGGCACAGGGGGGGGGGTCGAACTTTGTAGTGATGTCTTGCTAAATGTTCTAAGCGGAAAGTTAAATTGACTTGCTATCGGTAGGCTACAATTTGTGTAACCTTTTTTCCCCTTAATACTGAAAGTAAACTAAAAGAATCAAATAATCCTTTCCCCCGTGTTCTGGATCGACTCCAGTTCAAACGCTTGGAAACAATGAGAGACCACACAGTCATGTGGACGGCCCCCACACTCCCCTGGGGATACAATAGACTTTTATATAGTCTTTGCAAGTACTGTAGCGCAAAAGTCTCAGACAAATCCAATCACCTTTCACCAAACGCTGTGCGGGCCACTTTTGACAACAGATTTAAATAACCATAAATTTGGAAATAAGTTATAGATGAGGTTATTGATGTTAAGGGTAAGCTTACTTTTTAATCCTAGATTAAAAACAAATTGGAGTGTTTTGTGTCAAAACGGAGAGGAAAACTAATAAACGTCCCTAAAAAAAAGAAAAGAAAAAAGAAAATCAATCAGGATTAACCACATTTGGATGCAAGCCTTAGAGTTACCTTTTTAAGTGCTAAAGCCATTAGTGATGTACCGGGAACTTCCTCCTATATGCACATAAAACACGCACCCTTTACCCAATATAGGTTAGGTCATAATGGAAAAAAGCTTTCCTACACTCTTGTTAGTGTGTTTCCTGGATCTGCATACGCACAGAAGTGCACCAAAGTGGCCTTTGAATCTAAATCTTTCGTTATTATTCAAATTAAATCAAGTCAGGGCAGATGGGAAGAGCAGTCAGAAGAAGCTGTAAATCTTGAAGCTCTACCTCTGTGATTGCTCAGGCCACCGTGGAATAAAGATTAGAAGAAAATCACTAATCACGGCGGATGTCATTAGCATATTACCAATAAGGGGATGCAAAAGGGAAAGAGGAATTGCCTTATAATATTGGTTAAAGTACGAATCAATGTCGTGTATGGATGCACACAGCTGCTTGACAAACAGACATATTCACTTCCAAACATGGGTAAAGGAAGTGTCTAAAAATTATGTTTTTTTCAATGTTTTTGTCTGAGTCACTCGCTGAAGCACTTGATGCTAATATCACATTCCCCCTCTCTCTTTTGATCAGCTTTTGCAGCTGGGCTGCCCTGCCTCACTTGGATGCATCAACAAAGCTTGAAGTGGCCACTCTAATCTGGTTAAGTATTGCCTGGTTGGGGAGAAATTAGTCGGATTCTTTTAACTTTTCAAACAAACATAATACAGTCAAACTTGCTGGATGGGAATCAATTACATGAACTGGAAATAGGTTCGTGGGGAATATCATTTCAGTTCTGGAAATCGTCTAATACATCTATTCAACGACATATGCCTGTAGTGTCATATCGAAGCCATATTTCAGTCCAGTGTAATGAATAAGCCAGAGGAATATCTGTTGAAACTCCACCGGAATACGTTTCACAAATCTTGCTCACCCACTGGTGAAATTAGCCATTATCAGCATTACTTCTAAAACAGTTATTCCTCCCCTAAATCCGTTAATAGATATTGTGAGAAATAATGGGATAATTCTAAGATAATTGCATAGTTTCTCAATTTGATTGGTTTCAGTATTGCATTTGTTTTATATTTTACTCAAATTTAAACCTGACTGTTGTCCTACATACTGGTCTTTTTAATTACATCGGTTCTGTGTAAAACATTTTCAAAACAGGGCCTTGGGTCTGTGAGATTGTGTGATATTCATAGTCTTGAAGTACAGCTTGCTTGGCAGGCCACCAACATAAACACAACAAGAGCTTATAGACGGGGTGTCTGCTCCAGCATGCCAGGAGGACGTACGTTTTAATTACACCACGTATATCGTATCGTCACATACGTTTGATATGATCGTGCCACACATGAAATCATGTTGATCAAGGAATAAATCACCTTTTCACTCAAAATTATGGTTGTAGTGTTTATCTGTGAATGTAAAACCGAGAATATCCATCTATTTTCCTGTCAGACAGTATTGTTTGATGATTCATTACCATAGATGAATGCCTGCAGAGATCTGGAGAGAGAAATATCTAGCTTGATACCGCTTCACTATCGACAACTTCCCTTTTCAAGAGGTAAAACTCTGAGAAAAGAGACTTGTTTTATTATTGACTTGGCTAGCAGATGGTTCAGAGGGGGGGGAAAGAATATGATCACAATACAAACATTTTGGTCGTATTGAACATTTTCTCCCATCAGATCTTTGGGGCAGATTGTCCCCATTTTTCAACATGTCTAAACCCTTTGTTTGAGAGGGATCTTTTAAATCTGTCTTGCTGCTAATAAACTGCCATTATTCCCTCCAACAAGGCTGCGCTCATTAATAATGCCTCTGTCAGATGCTCATTCTCTTCTGTGAAAATAGAAAATATCATTAATTACAGTTTCTGTCACCCTCTGACAGCTCAAGCAATTGTTCCAGGCCCTGAGTTCTGTTTCATTGTGTCCGTACCTAGTGACCACCTATTCTTTACTGTCTCAATGGGGATGTCCAGCATGTGAGACCCACAAAAGCCCCGGGAGATCTCACCACACATTGCAGAGCTTCTGTCCCAGCAACACATTAGTCATCCAGGGAGCGATTGGGTTTGGTGGTAAACTCCAAAACGTACATCTATCTCATTCTCTCAACTAGAGATTAGGGAAGAATATCAGTCAAGATTCAGTTGGTTTACTTTTCCATTGTGGACTTTTTTGGTTGTATTTTCGCGACTCTGAGAGCCATCCTCCTTGGAGAGGCGCGGGAGGATATTCCTGTTCAATTCATCAAAAGGGGGGGGGGGGAGAAAAAAAGACTAGACTTAACATTACAGCTGTAGAGGAGTACATTCTTGTGTGAATACATAAGGATCTTATTGCAAGTGGAATGCTTTCAGATGAAAAAGGGCCAGCGTGTATAGAAGGAAACAGTTGCAGGACAAAGGCCTAACTCTCCCAACATACAGCGTCAGCCCAGTGTGCTAACAGAAGGAGTTGGTTGGGATTGTTGAGGTTTCACATTATGTAAACTCAAGTGAAGTCCACAATCACACACCAACTGTTCCCCGAAGTCCTGCCAAGCCAGACGACTGTGTGGCTCACTTTGGTAGGTTACTATTTATTCATGTTGGTGAATTCGGTTACTGATTTTAGCTCTTGAAATCAGCCGTGATTGAATCGTTGTTGTTAGCAGTCATTCACTGCTATCAATGGGCCATCAAGTTGTCGTTCAGCAAGGAGCACAATGTGTTTATCTTCTTGCAGATGCTTATTTTAGTTTGTTTATGTGTGTTTTTCAGTTGACTAAGGGGGGCACAAATCAGAACAAACACAACTGCTTCTGCTTTGCTAAATGAGATTGGAAATATTTGTGTCGGTGAATTTATGCACATCTTTATGAGATTTCTGTTGACTTGGCATAATACCACAGTGAAATCACAATCATATGGCGTTTTCATATAGCATGTTTATGTTGGTGGTTATTCCATTGTTTGTTCATGAAATACATAACGCACTATTCAGTAAGTGAATGGAAGTTTAACTGTGCCTTCTTGAGATGAAGCACACTGTAGCCATCTGAAACTTTGAGGAGAGACAATTTTAAATATATATATATATATATATATATATTAAACTTCTCCTGTTTTTGTGTGCTTTTATGATTATCTTGTTATGAATAGGCTTTCTTTTTGATGGCCCTGAACCGTTTTCTATGTTTTTTAAAGCACTTTGGGTTACAGTATTGAATGCTATAAAAATAAATTTTGATTTGATCTGATTTTGAAATAGATATGGGTGGTGTGATGAGATGAGATGAAATGAAATGAGATGAATAAACAACCAACACTGAGAGGTGATGTTCAAATCAAAATAAAAATTTTAAAAAGCTGAACTTCAAAAGCATTGCAGGAATAGATCTAAGTGCGTTGTCCATTATTCATTTGCTGTCCAGGAAAAGGCCAGAGTTATACTCACTTTATATGCTACAGCTGTGATAAACAGTATTAAAGGGTGAGTTGTCAAGATATCATACTGTTTCTTAAGTTATTGCTGAAATATTCTTTCCCATATTCTGTCAAACACAAGATTATATGACACAATAATGTGGATTTTGGTTAAAGTTTCTCAAGACGGATAAGCTCAGGAGGATATGATACCAGACCCCATGCATGGATGTAATTAAACAAGGGCAAATGATAGCAATAATGTATCATCCACTGGAGCTGAGGTCCTGGCTTCCTGCGATCCAGTGTTACCAGAGACAAATGACTTGAAGCAGTCGCCAGCGTCCCTTTTAACTTTGCCTGGTGCAGACACAGAGCGGGAACGTCTCCCTAACAGTGGTGGCCCAGCCAAGACAAATGGACAGTCATAATCCCCCCACCGGTGGAGAATGTGGTTTATTAGAATACGATACAGTGGATGTGAAATATTTCTCTGGCTGCGGGATTCAGTTTCATGCTTGTTTCTCGACACACAAGTCATATGTGACAGTTTTCACGTTTTAGGGAGCGGCATAACCGTCTCGGAGCTGCTGGCTTCAAAGTTAGCCGAGTTGTCTGTCAAGGAGCAGAGTCTGAAATGTGTTTCTGCTAACAGTTCAGTCCCCTAATATAAGAAGCGATATAACTAGGGCGCAAAATTGCATATAATTAAATTGGACAAAATGCACAGTGGGTTTAGCTAAAGTGAGAAATATGCATTCCTGGTGTCCTGAATTTAGAGAATCATTCTGGCATGTATTGGAAACAGTGTTTATCTATTCAGTTACATGATGCTGCGTTTGGGCCACGCAGGCAGGGACTGCTGAGACAGTAGGATTAAGCTATTATCGCATATCTTTACATGAATAAAATATGTGTGTGATTACATGCAAAAGTTTGTTCAACAATTCTCCAATTTAGGCTTGTTGGGTTAGATGGGGGAAGGCTGAGAGCGGAAGGTTTTGTCAACACCTAGAGACGTAATAGGCCCATGACCTGTGTTAAGAATTAATAGAGAAATTACCAAAAAGCAGTTTAATCATTTTCCCCCCGATGGACGAATGTATTGCATTGTTTGAATCGTTTATCTTTTCACCGTAGACATGAATACCATTTCCTTTACCATTTCCACTTCCTTCCTTAGTCCAAGAAATTGATCTGTATGAAAACCATGTTAAGTCTGCAAACTGTCTGCTCCGTCCTCTGCTCCTACATCCTCTATATTGCCAGTCACAGATAGTTTTATCCACTCTTGGGGCTCTAAAACACTTTTGCTTTTTATCTCATACACTGTGGTCATTTCCTTGAACACAGTGAAGACCTGCGGTGCTAAGGAAATCATTTATGGCTTCTTATGGCCTGTCCAGTCCTCCGGGGGTCTTACGCAGCGTCCAGAGAATGTAGATGAGCCCACCTCCGCAGACCTCTTTTCGCCGTGTTTTGATAGACCTGCAGATGGTTTCTTACAGGCTGAGACCCCCGACGGACCTTTTATCCTTGTTCTAAAAATGACCATCTGAGCTCCTGATCGTAGGTGGTTCAGTAGAGGATCAGCCCCAATGCAAATCCTTTTTTTTTTTTGTAGGAATTTGTGTTGGACTTGTATTTTTGAGCAATATTTCCCAGAAATGTATAGTTTTTGTTAGATTGAAAGACATTATTCATCTGCCTTTTAAAGTCATCTTTCTCAGTGTATCTGTATTTAAATGAAAGATTTGTAAAGCGAGGTTCACACACAAAAGATTGATGTCGTAATTACTTGAGCGTAATTACACGGGAAACAGTTAATCAGCATAAATTAACAAACCAAATAGTTAGAAACATGTACTTTAGGAATGAACATACAATTCATAAATTGTAATGAAAAACAAGGATTCATGGCACTCAAAAATATCTCAAAACAATAGTTTTTATTCCACTATCCCATATTATTCTTTATTATAGAATGTTAAAAACTGCAGCCAACTAGTAATCACTGTTTTTAACTTTCTATTGTGAATAACCAAGACAATAAAGATATTTTGGGTTTTTATGAGTTCCCTGAATGCCTTCTTTTCATTGCTATTAAAAACCCCTTGTGTCCAAAAAGCACCCAACATTTTAGCATCCCAGCCTCCTGCACTGTGTCATGCCAGCAGTCCCAGCTATATTAAAGCTATAGTGCGGAACTATTACATATAAATGAACGTCTGTTACATTCAAGCCCTCGCCAAACAAGTTCACACAATGCTGATTAAGCCTGTCACTGCCAGATAAAGCTCTCTCTATTTCACAGTACACAGAGTTTTTAATTCTCATGTCGGAGGTGACATTCCCACGCTAGCCACTTGAATGCATACTGCGCATGTTCTATGGGCACACCAGACACTTCCGCCGGCCGAGCCGGCTAACTTCCGGTTATCTCTCTGCTAACTGTAATGGGGATAAAATAATTCAATTGTGCGGCTCTTCTAGATTTTCCAAATGTTATCAGACAGAATGGATCAAGTTCTGATAGTGAAATGAGTCATCTCGCGGGGGTTGTGTGACGCTCAAAACAATTTATCCTCCGTTTTACAGCAGCGATGAAGTAGGCTACGGCGGAGGCTAGGACGTAAGCACGCGTGGACAGTGTTTGTCTAATTACTCACAATTCCAGAAGGGGGATACAAAAGTCCTGCACTATAGCTTTAGATAACCTCTCTCGTACACTAAAAATAAGGATCACCAGTGGAAGGCAAATGATTGTGACTCATGTGCGATATATAAGTCTATTCCGCTCCTCATTAATAAAGATCACGTTGCTGTTGCATACTGTGGTATTGCATCTCCCTTGCACCATCCTAGTGCCATGCAGCCGAGTGTCGGGGTTGATGAGGAGGAAAACTTCCAGGCACTGAATAGTAACTGTTTCTTTGACCAAGTGTCACTTTTGATGAAGGAAGCCAAGACTTGAGCGATGTGAGATGAGGGAAGACAAATATGTTTTACTTTCCATGCAATTAGCTCTGAGTTAGAGCGATATAGAATGTTGAAGGTCAATACCTGTGTTTTCAGACTTACGTTGCAAATAGCTGATATTTTTCATTATCTTAAAATTGGACCAAGATCATACAAGGATTCAGTGTTTCCCGAATTTCAAAAAATGTATCATCAGCAGGGTGGAAAGCCTCTGAAACAGACCAAAATAGACCATCATGGGACACTAAAAGTCTCCACTGAGCTCCATCCTAATGATACTAGTTTAGGGTTAGCAGCTCCTTATGGCAGGGTGACTCACCACACATATTCAGTTAATTTACAAAAACATTATTGGACAATTCAATGAATCAATAAAATCAATTCAAATTTCATTTCAGGTTTTATAGACTGTTTTTATGTGGCTGTGATCAGGTATTTAATAAATGGCCAATATCGGCCCGAGATGTTAACATATCGGTCTGACTGTAGCTCTTGGGATCGCACAAAGAAGGATCCTGCCATTGATGACGTTTACAATTGTAGTTTGTTATTTTTCGGCACCAGACACCTGCCACATTGTGGGACAAAAGTTTCTTCATTTGTGCCTCATTTTCCCTAAAATGGCTAGTTAGCGTTGTTAGATTTCACAGAGGGAGGCTTACAATGGCAGTAAGACATTTTTAGAGAAACTGAAGCAAAATGTCAACAAACGTCTGATGAAGACAAATGGCTAAATAGCTCAAATGTATCTCAAACTGAGAATGTCAGGGCATTCCTTTAAAGATCAGGTGCTATTATTTCTCAGTCAGGAAAGCCCTCACTCAGTCAGGACTGAGTGAGGGCCGAACCTTCCACTGCAGCCAATATTTCAATCTAACTGGCTGGCTATTGTGTGACAGAGTATGGGACACCTGATTAACTATGCATACCGTCGACCAATCAGAGCATTCATTGAAATGGGTGTAGGTGACATCATTAACACCAGGAAGTAGATTGGAATTCTAAAGCGTTTGATTCTGTTGACATTCAGAGAGAGAGGTTTTGAGAGGGCGTTAGTCAAATTTCCACAATGCTGACAGTTATAATAGTTTGGGTAACTTTACATTAACTGGTCATTTGTTAATTTAGACCGTGAAATTGAGAAATGCAGTTCTCATTACACTGGCCCTTTTTTTTCCTGCCAGTGGGAAATGATGCTTACTTTAAGGTGTAATTAAGGTGTATTGCAGAGATTAATATGATAGGAAATGCACAGTTTTACATAACCTTCAACTGAAAGAAATCTTTTAAATAATAATTACAGTTTAAAAGTTGTGCGGCATGCATCCCATTTGTTGGTGGCAGGGGAGGGATATGGCTTGCATTGAACTAGACTAGTTCTCTGTTTTGTTGGATGATTGATACAATAATCCAGTACATCACAGTACATTATAAGATTACCATTGAATTTATCTCCAAGTAGACCCACACATCCTTCTTTCTGCAGATTACAGAATGATTTTCTGAAAGGGATCAAGGAACATATAGTAGATTATGGTTAAGCCCTGAACTGGAAATGTACAGCAAGGAGCAGAGATTTTGGTGTGTGGAGTTAGCAGTGCTGCATATGATTGTTGTTCTGTAGAGAACTCAATTAACAAGAATTAACAACATTGCCATAAGGCCAACAACTTTAAATTTAATGCAGACCAACCTTATGATCTCTTCCATACGGTGACAACTGAATCTTATGGTGTAACAGATTGTTGTGACTCCGCCAAAATATGCAAAGATTAGGCGATTGCTATTGCTATGACTGCTGTTTTTACTTTGTTAGTGGATTTTAAATTCCTTTTCTCAACTCTGAGATCGGCTTAACAGTTAGTGTAGGTTGACAGTTAAGCAATGAATATCATGTAAATATCAATCTCAGTATCTAATCTGTGATTCACTATTTTGGAATATTAAAGGTGTCAAGGAATTGTTCCTTGAAACGTGTTTACTACTGAAATTGCGTGGAAGCACACAATTAAGGCTCAAGGCACAAGATAAGGTTTAATCCGGGCTAGATTTCCTCCCTGAATCAGGCATTGTAGCACGGATCAGCCCTTGTTCAGAGTACAGTTAACAAGCTTCGTGTGTGGCTGGGGTTAGTGGTTATATGCTCAGACAAGGTATATTGTGGCTCCCAAAGGAGGCTGAGCGCTGTGGATTACAAGCAAGGCTAACATTTAGAAGCCACCCCAGACAACAGCAGCCGTAAGCTTTAAAGAGCTGCCGCATATGTCTGCATTATAAGTCCATTTGCAATATGACAAGATGACCTTTGGAATCAAACCCATCTGTTCCACTCCTGTTTGAATGTTTACAAAAGAGAGAAAAAGGAGCGCTGTGTAACTGCTGTGTCTGTAGTTTTAGAAGACATGCTCAACAAACAATACATTTTTTAATAAATCTGGTCCTCGCAGCAGGCTGTATGCCCAGCGGGCAGCGCAGTCAAAAACCTTCAGCGTATGAGTTACGTTGCAGTTTCCCCCTATATGCTCCTCTGTATCCTCTCTAAGTTATACACCATTAAATTTGACTTTGCTATGCCTTCTCTGTGCGGATCCAATGCCGGATAAAACCCTGTTATTGTTTTCATTTCTCATCACCATCAAGAAAAGCTGTGTTCCAGAATGATGCTGAGCATGAAAGCATGGCCATGTAGGCAATGAGGAAATCAATGTGATCCTAATTATCTTTGTTCACTTCAAAGGACAGCATTGTTGGAAATTGTTTGCAAGGAGAGGCAAAACATATTTACACCTGAATAGTCACCAAATCTTACAAGTTGAATTGTTTGGGCAGGGTTTTGTGTAAAGACGCTTGTATGCTGTAAAATTGTTTGAACTGAATGAGGATGGCAAGGGCATATTTTCATGAATTCTGAAAATATTTAATTGTGTAACCCCTAACAGAGTCCCACATGCTATAGACGCTTTAGACATCATTCAGAAAGAAATGGCAGACTCCCCAGAAGAAGTGCATATTACAAGTGTTCTTGCTTTGCTGCATCTATGCAGGCCTACTTGTGAGGGATTCAGCGAGCCTTGGATGTTTTCACATTAATACTAACTTTCGGCAGAATCTCCTCACATCTATGAATAATCTCCATCCATGCTCCCTGCGTCATATTGCTCTTTTATTCCTTGAGTAAGTTCAGGCAAAGGGAGAGGGGAAAAATCTAATTAAGCCACAATAAATTAATAGAATGCACACATGTCATAATTCTCTCTTCTCCTCTCCCAGACCTCCACCAAGCCCTCTTGTGCTTTATCAAATAAATGGCCCAAACCAATAAAAACAAGAGACACGAGGCTATTCAAATTGGAACTGTGGTCTCTGTGGGCTATGTGTAAAATTGCTTTCACCTCTTCTCTGTTGACCCGTCGGCAGGTCATTACTGTAATTCCACTGTGAAAGTGTTCTCCTCATCTTCCGCCTTCAGATGCAAATGCTGAGGTTTCACAAAAGCTGCTAATCAACTTATAAACGGTGGAAATTAACAGATGAGTGTCGGGTTGAATTTGTATAAACTGGACATTTTAGATTGGGTCACAGCTGAAACAAAAGATAATTAAGCTGAAGCCAACCAATGAGTCTGGAAAAATTATAGCTTCGCTCTATTGGCAAATTTCATTAAATTGTTGTCAGAGTAATTATTTGAATGTGTCTTGACTATAAAAATGGTTCTTATTTACCCATATTGTAATTTACGTACAATATGAGTATCACTCAACACAAAGAGCATTTCACATGACATTATTTAACTGCAATTGATCTCATCTTTTTTTTTTTAAATCAGTGGTCTGTGTTTTCATTGTTAATTTTGACATTTGAAATACAGAATACACAAATTAAAGTCAAGTATATCACTCATTAGAACCATCAGTCAGAAAGTTAAAAAGGTTTAAAAATACAACACTGCTGACACATGTAACTAGCTGTTGACATAGCTCAGCTACATTAGGCCCCTAAACAAACCATTCCTTGGGAAATCATCTGTTTAAACACCGTGCTTTTGTCCAAATTGTTTTTTTTAGTGTGAGAAGGTAGTCTGCAGTTAACTCAGATGACAGACTGTTGCATGGCTATCATTATTCTTAATTATGCTGTGATGGTGAACTGCATTATAGCCAAATAAGTATTTGTGATAAACCACCATTTGTCTGTAGCCTATATGAGACTTTGTATGTAATTCCTCATAGTGAGTATCGTTATAATATGTGGTAAATTAATTGTTTAGCATTAATCTCTTATTGTCTGATTTGTTGGGATCCATTAGAGCTTGAATTACCATAAAACAAAAGTTAATGTAAACCTACTCCATCAATAAAGTGATGTTTTGGGTTTATGCTCTGAAATAACCGCAAAAATCAGACAATAACAGTTAATCAACAACAGTGATTGCCTGCCTCCAAAAAAACATTTCAGCAACTCGTCTTTCCAGATGGGGAAGTGACGAATCTGGAAGGAGCCCACGCTGCTTTATCATTGGCTTGTCAGTTAGAGTCAACACAGTTTATATGCAGCGTTTACTTTACGGAGGAAACCGATGAGTAAATCAGTCCCAGGGGGCCGAGTCGTCTGATAATGTAAAGGAGTGGTAATGCAGTCTCGACTCCTCAGTGGATAGTTTGTGTTTGGCCAGGAAGTGGCCCCCGTCCTGGAGAAATTTGACCTGGGCACGGGGGTCAGCACCTTGTCACAATTATCCTCAGGGTCCTCTAACTTCCTCGGTGCGCGTTGCACAAAGAGCCGGTGTCTCCCCGAGCTCCAGCTCTGTTTCGGGCCAATCAGAAGTGTTAGAGGAAAGGAAGAATCCAGTTGGCAAACCTTTATCAGCCCATCAGCACCGCTGCATGACATGGGAAGACAGCCAGACATTCTTCTCGCAGGAGATCAGTTTCTTGGCTCAGTCTGTGTTTAAGTGGGTCCTCTGCCACTGCACTGTTGCTGATTGTAGCCCATTTGGCAGCCAGACATGACGGGCCTGCCTGGAGGAGGGCTGAGGTGGAGGCAAGAGGCAAATTCAGTCACTGTAAACGTCTTCACAGTCATTCTCGGAATGTTTTGAGAGCAGTTCAATCATTACTCACGAGGTAATTGGGAATTTGTCTCTTTGCATCTCCCTGAGACGCACATATTTTCGCATTTCAGCGGAGGGATCAGGAGGCATGGTCAGCCTGCGATGGGTCACCTGCAGCACTAAGGGGTTCAGTGTGTTGCTCAAGGACACTTTGACAGGCCACATAAGCTGCTGGAGCTGTCACTGTCCAGTTAGGGAACGGCGTTTCAAACCACAAAGTCACCCTGCAGCCCCCGCTTTTTCTCCCCCTTTATTTTTTAGGATTTCTACCATGAATCATAGTCTTACATTCTCAATCATACGCTATGTCTAGGCCACAGCTTGCTCCACTTTAAGTAAGGAATCAATAAACTATAAATTGAATAACATAATAGGCATAACACTTCAGAACTGCACTGCAATGTTTAACACCTAAGAAAAGTGGGTTGTTCTCTTTAGTTAGATTCGTTTTTCACCATATATTTCACCATATTTTGGTGCTAAAATCTCTACAGTCACTATGCAAAATAAACAGCATGGCCGTATTTATTGCAAAGACTTTATTGTTTCCATTATTTCTGCCTACCATTATTGGATTTTCTTTGCCTATGAATAACAATATTAATATATGATCTAAATCCATATTCATTTGCCTTCTAGAACACAGATGTTGCTTGGTCATCTATTTACATGTAATGGCTATCAAGATATATCTCTGCCCTCCATGTTTAGCTCACTATTTGCAGATACTTAAATATATCTCCTTATTTGTTCTCACCCCATCTGTACACTCTTGCGTAAATGGCTACTAATATAATGAACACTGAGCTTGACGGCCATTTCTTCTCTAACAAGTCATTCAGCTACATTCAAAATCAAGTTGTGTTATAGTAAACAATATTATCAACCACATGCCAGTTCCCAATAGTTATCGATCTAGTGAGATGTTTGCCAGTTTGTAGCTAATAAACCTACAACAGATCAGTATTAATTCATTGAAAGTGAATGAATAACTAGCTTGATGTTAAATGACATGCCTCACTGCACTGAGTCATCGTTAATCAATTTAAATTACTAGACTATCCAAATTGCAAATATTAAATAAGTATTAGTTTTATCATAGATATATAAAATGTGGATCGTCTGGATTTTCAGATTTGCCCAGGTCTTGCCAATTTGTGCTGTGATGGACTGGCGACCTGTCCAGGGTGTCTGCCTGCCTGCCTTCTGCCCAAGTGCATGCTGGGATGGGCTCCAATCCCCCGTGATCATTGAAAAGGAAAAAAATCAGGTAAAGAAAAAGACTGAATGAAAGAATGCCAAACAATACCCAGCACCCTTTCTGCTGTTTCTTCTCCTCCACAACCTCGATCCAGCCCAATGCATCTCTCATTTTCACTCATATTCACTCACTGACCACTGATCAATTGAGTTTTGCAGATTTTCATGGCGCTGGCAGTAGCTTCCTTTGAGGAGGCAGCTCAGGCGTACAGACACTGAGCACTGTTTGCTCACCAATTTGTGGGCAGCCTGTGTTTACATGTACCCATGTGAGTAAGGCAGCTGTTTGCTACCGTGATTGGTCTGGATCAGTTTAGGCTGAGGATTGGGATACTGTTGGTCCCGGCGACAATGAATTTAGGAAAGTAGCCTCAAACACGGCCGTGCCAGTCCAATTAAGCAGAAAATACAAAAGGCTGTACGGTGAATGAGTTTATAGGAGGGAAGATGAAAACGGTGGATTCGTTGGGGCTTGGATTCAGGCTACGTCCTCCATCTTACTGCCGCTGAGCTGCTCCTCCACAGCCACTCTCCTGTCGCTCCTTAGCCAGCCTCCTGTTGTTCCTCTGCCGCTCTCCTGCTGCCCCAGCCCCACCCTGCAGCCGCTTCCCTGCCTTCCTCATGCCACCTCTCTGTCGGTAAGGTAATTATAACCAATGGGGAGGGTGCTGGAGGGTTAGCCTTGGTACCAGCCTTGCGAATTGTTAGCCATACCTTCTTTTTTAAATACTGTTATCTCCTTCTTCTGACTCGGGCTAACAGAGCTTACCTGATCTTTGACCGTGTCACTGGCCATTCAGATTAAAAAAGGATCTATAAATTCACCCATCCTAGATGGTGTAATTGGTTATACTGTTAATCTGTGAGATACTCATTTCTCTGATTTTGGCTACTTCTTTAGTCCTAAGCATTTGTTACTATGGTGCTTTTGCATTGCACTTCCCAGCATTCACTTAACAATCAGTGTGTCCAGTACTGTGACGTCTTTTCTGTGGATTTTCTTGTTGATGGAAATTGAGTTTCTGTAGGTACCGGACTTTTCAGTTCAGCCATGGTGGCTTTCGCTGCTAATTGCCAAGTTCCTTTTGTATTCCAAACAAACCGCTGTTGCTGCTGTGGGAAACGTAAAACACATCACTTCCTGTGCACCAGAGCATTTTCCCCAAGAAAGACCTACTGGGTGTTTAGAACAGCAAATGTAAAAGCTTCCATGAACTGGCTAGATGTCGAATCACTATGATGTTATATCAGTCGGTAATAGAGCGTAGCTAAGGTGACATTTATTTATATGAAAATGTCACAGATTATTACTTTAATGTGTTGCTTTGACAATCAGTTGATTGTGTAACATACTATACATTTTGCAGTGTCATGATTAATGATATCCATTAGTACATATGTTGACTTTGATTTTTTTGTCTGCACATATATGGTGGGCAGAGATTGGCAGAAGAGTGGCAAGATGGGTGGTAGTGGTGCAGACAAAGTGGCAGAACAACATGAGTTCCACATTCATGCATCCAGTATTTGCCAGAGATCCTCAATCTCAATGGAACAGATGTGGTTAAATTAGTATACGGTAGTGAATAAATCAAAAGAAAAAGAAAACTGCTGCTCCACAGGTTGGCCTCTAGTGGCTTGCGATCTGTTTTGCTCTCACTTTGCCAATATATTCTGATTGTCTGAAATTGTTTAAATACTATGTGAAAACAGTTTATGGTTGGGCAGTCAGTGGATTCAGTTACATAGAGATTGAAGAAGACCTGGCTAATCACTTTAGAGGTAAAATAATATTAAAGGCAGATTCTGTATTTATTCATAATTTAAGTATATTTGAGCAGTAAAATGAAATAGCAAGGAGGGGAATGTTTACCTTTTTCAGCTTTAATTGAGGACAAAATCCATTAATTCTTGTCCCCATGGTACCAAGGCGCTATAATGCTCTGCTACTCTCATGACAAGTTTAGAACCCGGGCCTCTAGATCTTAAACCAATATCTAGCTTATTAATAGAATTTATAGGCCATATAACCTCTTCTCAGGGATGGGCTGCCTAATTATCCCACATAGTGAATGATATTGGTGTGCGTTATTAATGTTCCACGGTATTGCCAGGGACAACCAATAAATACGGCACTGGGGATTATACCAAATGAAATGGGAATATTTCAGTCTCTTAATGAAGCACTGTCAACGTGCACCACCCTTATTTAAATGTGCATATGATCCTTCAAAGACATATTATACAAAGATGGGTAAGTGATGGTAGCTGACTTGCCTTTATAACCGAAGAGCTGCTTTGCACCACCTTGGGTCCTTCTGCGTAAGAAAAACAACAGCATTGCATACAGTTAAGATTCACGGCGTCCTTTTCATTATGATGTTATTGTTCACTAGGTGGACCTAATGAGCACCTCGGGGCCCTGGAATATCTTAAGCAGGTTCTACAGGGTGTGCGATCCCATTGGAATTAATGGGCAAAGTTTATATTATGGACACTGGCATTTTTTGCAACCGGTCAGGACATCGCAGCGCTTTCTCTCACCTTTCACTGGAACATAATGGAAAATCAAACATCATTATCAGTACATTGAGCCATAAAAGACAAATGTGTGTGTTACTGCTCACACTCTGTTTTCCTCAGTGCTTTATGTGCTCCCTGAGGAGGTGTTCGGGCTTGTTGCAGATCGGCCATAAATCCCAAACTTGGTCTCTTTTTTTTTTTTCATCGCAGAGGGAGGTTGCTGTCTGGCTGAAGATTGACCATGGCTCAGGGGTTGGATAGAGACCTATATGACAGGCCCCAGTGAGGACTGAACGGACAGCAGTGTCTGATGAATGGCCTGCCCCCTGCTTAATCACAAAGCACTCACGCCAAGTGAGACACCAACAAAGGCTGGCACACTACAGCTAGACAGGTCCAAGGTTTTCAATATACCTTTGGTGACACACACTGACTTTTTGTGGTATATCACTATGGCATCCGTGTCATGACTCGCCCCGCTTAGTCCATGCACAAACTGGCTAAGACACAACATTTGTACCTCAGATTAAGGGTTAATTGTATAACATTTATAGACTATTTCCTTTCCATTCAATTTCCACTCAATGTCCTAAATGTGAATTAATTTTTTTGTCTAATTATATGGCACCCAAATTGAAAATGATAATATCCGGATTTGATAATAAATTTGAAATATGACTTAACAGATGCCGCATGTAAAACCATTAATTTCTTGCTCAAAGTTTCATTATGTTTCAAACTAAATTTTCTCTATTTGATGTGGAAAATCGTGTATTATTCTGAGTCCTATCTAACATTGCAAACCGGAAGGTAATTTCTAATTTCGTCTGAAAAAAGGCTTGTGTCAATGGAAAAAGGTGACCCCAAATGCATCCTTCAGTGGCTGCACATTGATGAGTCGAAGGAAGCAAAATTGTCCTTCAAAGCCCGTTATTATTTGAGCAAGCTATTGCAATGCACGGTGCGCAGTGGGCCTGGAGCGTGGGTTGCATTTGCTGTACACTCCACTGCAAAATGAGACTAGTCAAGCCCTAATGTAACCAGCAAAAGCTGGATAAAAATCTATACAAACTCAATTATGAATCAATTTGAGTTTGTGTCAGACAGTCTGGTGCCAACAGAGTGGATTTTTTATTAACTTATGGTCTGGCAAGAATGAAACACTTTTCATTTGTGTACTTCAGTATGTTGCCTCATGATTCAGAGGAAGGGTGTTCACACTTTGTCTTGCAGGGACTTAACTCTCATGGTGGACTCGATTGAGAGTCACAATGTTCTATGTCTTCATTGTGAAATCAAATTGGGTTATTTTCATTTTGTTAGTTCAGTGCTGAAGCATGTTAGATGATCAAAATATATGGAGACAGTAACCGTCTATTCTGTGTCTTTTTCAAAGTAGATGAAGAGTAACTTAGCTCAACAGTTAGATTTTTTTTTAAATATTGTAAATTGGAGACCGAGAGTTGAATAATCAAAATGAAATCCCTCCCAGATTGAGTCATATTTCAACATTGCTGTGGTACAATTGAGTTCAAATGGATTTTTACCCTGCACCCCACTGTCCTGTTCTTCTAGCATATCAAACTAGGTCATAGGCTTGAATATTCATGATCCTCCATGACAACTCCCCGCTATTCCATGTCAAGACCTATGTTAATTCTGAGATTTGCAAATTTGAGCCTACTTGAAACTCTTTAACTTCACTACCTCAAAGTTTGAGCACTCTGAGAATCAGTTTGGCAACTACAGGGCTGCTGAAAAGGAAATCTTGTGACGTACGTGACTCATGTGTTATAACACAGTCTATATAGTAGCAGGTGTAGATTTAACAAGTTTCTTCTCATTGCTTATTGGACATATGGCTGTCATTTTGGAGGGTCATTCGTTCTACAGCTGCAATAGCTTGAGATGTTATTGATTGGAACCAGATAGCCAGGTGGCCAGTGGGTTTTCCAGAGATTGCTGTTGTTTTGCAGATAGATTGATTGTGCCCCAATTCTTATGAATCATTGAGATGTGACAGTTGAGACATGAATATTCAGAAAAGTTGGTGAGTTGGACCCGGAGCTCATCAACATTACAATCCATCTGACAGTCACTGTCCATCGCCTTGCTACTATCAGCCAGTGTCCATGTCTACTTTTTTGCAGCATGTGTTTGTACGGGCATACACACACACACACCACATTCACACACACGCATAAACGGAGATACGTATGCACGCGCGCGCACACACACACACACACATACACACACACAGGTCCCATTGGTTCCATTAAAAGTTGCCCTACAGTAGTTTGTCCTTTTTTGTCCCTAACTCATACACCTGCCAATTGCTACAAATACCTGCTCTGTCCCTTAAGGTCAATAAGCACTAAAGAATTGCCTATCAGAATTGACAGCATTTTCCCCTGGCATTTATACCCAGTGTGTGATGACCTCTCATTAGTAAGTAAGTGGGTCATAGGATATAGTAGTTATCAATTCTTGAGTGAGAAACGGAAGCTGTGGAGACTTCATCTTGGGAAATGAAACAACCCTCCTGGTAGTCATTTACTACTTTGCTGCCAAGAGCAGCATCATTAATTGGAAACGGTGTGGAATACTGTACTTGGCATGGTCCTTTTCCAACGAGTTGACTGAGAGCTGAGGCTTTCACGGCCAAACTGTGGGTGCGTTTAGCACCAAAACGGTAGGGAGGAAAGCAAATGTGATGGGAACATGCCATGATATCATTAGGTGTTCACATGGAAAAAAAGCAGTTTTAGAGGAGAGGTAGTTAGCAAAATCATACTTCTGCATAGCTGGCTGCACTCGTGCTTTTTTCACACTTCTTCCATGCTTTTGGCTCCATCTTTGCTGTTTGCATGGTTTTTTTTTTTTCAGTCGCTCAAAATTACATCCGCCGTGTTGATGTATCTTGAAGATGATTATCCACTGAGATTGGGCTTCTGTAGCAGAACACGCCCAGGGGAGCCTCATCACCCCCGCTGTAATAGACAAGAACAAAAGGAGTGGAGAGAGGCAAGGAGAGGAGAGAGGCAAGAATTCCACTGAGCTACAACAAAGCACACAGTCAATT
>OMOV01099370.1:0-11537 GCA_900312565.1 Beryx splendens | reverse complement strand
CCCCGCCCCACACGCCCCCCAGTGCACACACACACACACACACACACACACACACACACACACACACACACACACACACACACACACACACACACACACACACACACACAAACAAACAAACAAACACACTATTTAACAACAATCCAAATACACAGGGCTAAAAATACAGAGCCAATACCATTTTAGCCAATCAGAGTATTTAGATTTAGCTCAAAATGCAAGAAAGTGGTGAATCACCTCCCATCAAATACATCTGGAAATCATCTTTTAACAGAAATATGCCCCAAAAATAAATAAATAAATAAAAAAGCACGATGTCTCGTTTTTGTACAGCTGTTTATATAAATCTGTATGGGACATTCAGTCTGATATTACACACACACACACACACACACACACACACTCCGTGGGGTAGTTACTCATTAACAGATAAAGTGGCTTGGGTTCTGCAGGATAATTGCTTTGGGTCAGTGGTTCGGTGTCTCTTGGCCGTTACTGGCCATTGCATCATAGCCAAAGGCTGAATTGAGCCACCTGCAGCCAGCTGTACAGTTTGGTACAGTGTGGTTCGGTCTAATATTAGATATGGCTCTATAAGGTGCAAGGAATTGCCCAGTAGACCATGTTTCACTGGGACTGGGTTACCTCCAATAAACATACTGGGAGGCCGCTCTGGATAGCTCACACACGTCATCGAAGCGGTGTGTGAGACTAACTTGGGTTGCCAGGCAATCATTAAGCTACATTAGATAGGAAGGTGTGAATTAAAGGGTGAAAGAATATAACAAAGCCACATCACTTTATTGTTATTCTTTTTGACCTGAGATTATCTATTTACACTGGGGAAATAAGGGCTAACTCTTCAAGGACTGCTGCCTCATTATCAGTTAGGTGTGACAACCGAAATGTCCATGTGTGAAACTTAATGATCTAACTCTCCCGGGCTCGGACTAACTTAGCCACTATAAATGATTAACCCACAGAGGATTCGTCTGCTGGGCTTGTGGCTCCGTGACCCCCCCGGCAGACTTGCAACTATCGTGGAAACTCCGGTCTCTCCACGGTCCTCTCATCAATGATGTGTTGACTTCCTTCTCTCACTGCGGTCAAACACTTGTGACGGATGGCTTATTGATCTGTGGACCTGGAGCATTCCTTCCCCATCTGGAGACAAGGAGCTTTGTTTGCAAATTGGGTTTGTCTGAAAAGAGAGAGAGGAGGGGATGGAAACAAAAGCCCTGGATGTTTGGACTCAGAGGATGGCGAGAATCTCAGACTGGTCTCTGAGATTTTGAGAGGAGCTTGTGGTTGCGGCATCTTCCCGTCTCAGCCGGATTTGGACCTCAGGATGTGACATACTAACCTAGTGTAGCACACTGGATAGTTTGCTCTGATTAAATATCAACAGCGACCAGATCTGGAGCAGGCAGCCAAACCAAGTGCCTGCAAATTTGGAAGAATCTGACTAGAGATTCAGACAGTTAGGTTCAGTTTAACAGTATGGCTGCTTTAAGAAACAGAAGTGCTAATCCATGGGCTGTTTATGAAAAAGAGATTCCACACAGCAGGACTTGGTGAGTTTCTTTTACCTTCTTTCTATCATATTGATCTTTATGAAGTTAATTAATCCACATTGAGTATCACCTGTTGCTGTTTCATACAAGAGCCTATTTTTCAGTGTTTAACCTACTACTGTATCTGTTCCTCAGTTTGCAAAACTGTCATGGCAACAGTATGTATCCCTCATACGATTACTGTCTCAGTTCTCCATTTGTAATTGATAGAGGATACTATAGGTGAATGCAACCATGCACTAAACATGGAGGTCACCATCACCACTGGACACCATGGTCCTACATGGTGATCGCCTCGATTTCCAATATCCTCAATTTCTCAATTATTAATCTGCAATCTTAGTGAAAAATATGTGTGGGCTTCAATCTTCAGTGATACAGCTGGGTTCATTAGCTGAAGCTGAGTGTATGAGACTGTATTATTATTATTGTTAGAGGTAGTAGTACTAGTAGTAGTAGTAGTAGTAGTAATAGCAGTATATTTTAAACTGCCAAATCCTAAAGAGAACCATGTGCTGTTGCTGTAGGGCCCACCTCACCTTATGATCTTTAGTAAGATCAATAACATTAAAACAAGTTATAGGTCAAGTTTGACTTCCACACACTTATTTTGACTCAGCCTCACTTTGACATAAGACTCTGACCTAAACTTCCCCCTCCTCCCCATACAGCTTCACCACACACTCTTTGTTCTTTTTTCAGCAAACTAACACACTTTTTATTACTTAATCATTTTGTGGCCCCATTGGCAGAATGTATGAATGATTAGCTAGGGGTGGGCGGCTGCGAGAAATGCCCCGTCTGATGTAAAGGACCGCTCATGCACGGCCTGATGGACCTGGAAGAGCGCTCACAATGCCCAGACATGTGACGCATTGTTGCAGTCTGCAGTCTCCCTGAGCAACAGGGCCACACAAGAGCTGCTGGTGGTCCTCTTCTGCTAAAGTGGGAGGGCACTGAGGCCACTTCTCATCTTTTAAACACAGCCCACAAATCTAATTTCAACCCCCACCCCTCTCCCCCATCTCACACACACACTCATTAAATCCCTCATATCAATCACATGGGTTCCCAACTACCTTTTAAGAAATGGTGTTTTCATTTTGTGTCCTGTGTTTCAGCTTCATATGCATTATGTAACCCCACATCTAACGTGTGCATCCTTAGTAGATGTTAAACTTCTCTTTCTTTATGTACTGGAAGTGTGTTGACCCAGTGCCGCCACTGGGGAGTGCTGCATTCATTCTTCAGCGAGCCTTTCACCAGAAGATAGAGAATAGAAAGACCTAGAACTCTTCACAAGATGCAAATGATGTATTCTGGACCATTCTGCAAACTTAAAGGAATACACCAAGGTTTTTTGGGAGATTGGTCTTTTGGTCAACTTATTTGTTAAATGATGAGAGCATAGATGAAAGTCATCCATAATAACGTGTCAGATCATTGCTTCATGCAAACATTTTAGCATACACCGTTGAGTGATAGTGACTAGCATAAGAAATAGCATCCAAAGTAAGAAGACTGTCTGTTATGTAATAAGACGTTTCTATTATATTGTACTGAATTTAAAAAAAAAGAAATATCATTAACTAACTATATTTCTTGCAGCCAGATTTAATTTTGGAACTATTTCATGTGATCAACCATGTATTCATCCGCCGCACAGTGATTTTTAGTGGTACGCAGTCTCCCACCACCTTCACTTGATAGTTGATTTTGAGCTGATTGTTCAAAATGTTATTTGTATTTCATGTAAATGTCACCAATCTACACCAAGCTGTCGGAGTTGGCCACATATCATTTAACATTTCTTAACATTTCGCTTTAGAGCTGCTAAGTTCACGTTTTCTCACTTTTGAGCTAACGCTAGTCGCCTAGTCACTAGTGTCACTGCAAGTCTGCTGGGGGATCACTTAATGAGTAATAAGTTGGCCAAAAACTTACTGTATTATTTTAACTGATCATTGCTCTGGTCCTCTCTGCAGCGATCCAGCCTGTGGAGTCAGTCCTGCAGACAAACTTAGCCTGCAGCACCTGCAGCTCCTGAGAGATGCATTTACCTGTCACACCCCATCGCACAGGGCGTCCCGTCCAAGAGCTGCTGGACCACAGAGAGGAGAAAACAGACACAATGGATGGAGTGGGAGGAGCAGAGGAGCAAGTGGAGAACATGGAATGAATTTTGAGGAGTTCCAGGAGGCGCTGAGGTCTGTGATTGGGCCAGATATTGAGGCCGCGTGGGTGGAGAGGTTCTTCAACGAGGTAAAGAGAAATATAGAGATGTGTTTGTGAAAGAAGTGCACAAGCCACATTACTGTATATACTCTATCCATGGGTCTCCAATATAATACAGTACACCATCATAGGGCTGGGAAGGTAAGGATGTAAATATCATGATAATCATAAGGATTTTTTTCAATATCAATATATATCACAATATGGCTCACATAAATCACATGTTAAATAATAAAGTTAGTTCTATTCCATTGAACCAAATGATAATGTTAGGTGTGATGTCAAACAAAATTGAAAATTTCAAATAATATTCCTACCATACCTCATTTTCTCAAGAGTTTTTAAATTAAATTTGCTTGTTCAGACAGCAGAATTGAGCATGACGATCTCCCAAAATCATCACATCTTCACAATATCCACTGAGATAATAAACGATAATACTGAATTATCACCCAGCCCTACTATCCTATCAGTCCAGTCCTGGTGTAAAGAAAATACAGATGATGATCTCGGGCTACCGTGACTCATACCACCTCTCCACAACCAGGTAGATATCGACTGTGTGGGCCGGGTGGACTGGCAGCGGCTGTGCTCCTACCTGTTTTTGGAGTTCAGCGAGAGAGACCGCGCCTCCACCCCCAGGGCCGCTCTGCTGGACACCGAGCCGCAGATCAGACACTGCTCTCACAACAAGGTGGGGAGCTCATATCTCATACACACCCCCAAATTTGGTGAAATTTGAAGGAATGAAGCGTCTTCGCACTGTGTTCCAGGGTTTTGAAATTTACACTAATTGGCCTAACAGGGGTGCCATAGTTAGATGTCCAAATTTTAACAAAACCTAGTGCCTGACCTAATGCGGGCACCATCATTAAAGGTCAAAATTTCAAACTTGTAAAGACCATAACTGCTACACCACTGATCTGATTTTGGGATGATGCCTCTTGTTACTGAGTGGCCCAAGGTGCCTGCATCATTTGTGTGAGACGGCATGTTTACTTGTTCTTACCTCACACTCTCATCTTTCTGCTCTCTGTTTTGTCCAACCTTCCTTTCTTTCCTTTCCTTTTCTGTTTCTTTTTCTAAAATCAGTACTTTAATTCCCCCAATGTCTTTTGTATTGATTGTTCTTGTATTCATTGCTCTGCAGCGGGAGCCGACGGTGCGTGTGGTTGCTGTTCCCCATCCTCCCCCTCTCCGCTATATCAGTGTAAGCAAGGGGGGGCAGCTCACTGTCTGGAACAGCGGCCTATACATCCTCAAGACGCTCGGGGTGAGTGAGCTGATGCTACTTGTACATGCACTCAGCAATATGCACAACACACACACTTTTTTACATTTAACTCTCAGCTTGCCGGGGATCCTGCAGAGAAATGGGCTAACAAGAGGAGATTCAGAGGCTGGACCACTGATGCCGTCTACATGGGAAACGTCCACAAGGTTGCCATAGCAACCGACTGCAGGGACATCCACTTTGTCAATGTGTCCACAACCAGTATCTTTGAGGAAGTCCACCTGTTCGGTAGGCTTTGATACTACAAGTATCCCTTTATATTGTTTACAGTCTCCATTAAATGAACTCCCAGTGAACTCACTTCTTTTACTTCCCGGAAATGTTGACCTCATGCTGCACTAGTGGGAGTAAATATTAATTTCTAACCAATAAAACTATCAGATGTTTTAACAGTCCTGCCCTTCCGCACCCCTCCCATCAAATAAAACTAATTACATTGGTTTAGAGTGATGAATGATCCATCGCTGCATCGTGTCCCGCCCCAACACCCTGTTTCAACGTGGCTCACTAACTGAAAATAAGTTACTTTACCAAAATGGCATTTTCAAACTTTAAATTTTCTCTGTGAATTCTTTCCTCATCTTCCCTCCAAGGGTTTCGTAATGTCCCAACTGCTCTTTGTTACTGGCACGATGTCCAGGTAAGCCTATTATTATTATTCCTTCATCTGACTGAATTCATTTTGAAAGCAGTGAGTTCATCAGTTTCGTCGCTGTATTTGTCCCTCCAAGTCTGCAGAGCAGCCCTCTCTGCTGCTGTGGGGAGACGACAGGGGCGGAGTCCACCTCATGCGGTTTCTGAACCCCTCTAAGGGCCTGTTTGAGAATCCCTTCAGGAAAGACAAAGGCCCGCAGAGGATCTATTTCCCTGTAGGTCTGACCTGTGTAATAACATACACCTGTCGATTATATCACAAATCACATCTCACCTCACACGTTTTGCTGATATCCACTCTTCACAACAGGACCTTGGTGAACACAGCCTCCTGGTCTCTTACCGTCACATCCCCAACATCCACCAGGAGCCAATCAACAGAGTGATGTTGGAGCCCCACACTGACTTCATCATGACATCATCAGAAAGCAACGCCACCTCTGTGGTCATCATGGACATGGCGCTCAAGCAGGAGCCTTACATTTGGAAGATTGAGCAGGTACCTTCACTTCACTGTTGGTTTTTACCTAATCTGATGTTGTATAGTACTATGTGTTGTGGTATTGTATTTTTAGTAGTCAGTTAGTTTATTATGCTGCTTATTCAGGTGAGATGAGACTTGGATAATGATGATGTAATTGTTAAGACCCCGAATTTCAGAAACACACATGCCCACTAAGGTCTGGAGTCAAGCCTTTGGTGTTTTTAGTACCTCCATGGCCTCAAAATGAAGGACATGTAAATCATGTTATTTGCGATTATATATTTTTAAGTATTTCCTTTGTTGATTTTAGCTGAATTTTATAGACCTTTATTCCCATAAAATCTGTAAAAAGAGGCTGTAAAAAGAGTGAGGAGTAGTGTTGTCATTCTGACGGGGCCATGGCAGCAATGCCAGAATAAAGAGAAAAAAAGTCTTTTTTGATTGGCCCGAGACGGCAACACCCAGAATGTGTTTAGAGGTTGTTTTGACAGAGAAGGCGGCGGTCAGACGGACATGTGCAGGTCACAGTCCTCTGGTCTGGGTGACAGTGACCCAGCAGAGTCTGGGTCAAGGTTTGAAAGTCGACTCTCACTCCATTAGACTCTGCCTGCTCTTGTGGTAGACTCACAAAAATGGTCCGACAGCAGCGAATGTCTCCTCACATGGTAAATGTTACATTACATAATTTACTAATTGAATTACCCCGAGTTAAAGATTTTATCTGCAAGACCAGATATCAGATGTGAGCCAAATTTAAAGTTCACTCCCACCATGCACTAGTAGACACAGTGTCACTGGCTGTGGAGAAAAGGGGTAATGTTCTTGTACAAAACAATATTAAACTGGGTGGTGATGTTTCCTATTAGTCACAATGGCTTTTTTTCAAAAGAGCACAATGATTTTATGCTCCAATAAACTGTCTGGCCAATTTAACAATGAAGCTGCCCTCGACAATTTCGACAGTGCAAACTAATGAGACTGGCTAACTTGATTTGTATTATTAGAAGGGGTCATGCTACACTTTCCGAAGCGCACAGAACTATGAAACACCAAGTTATGAAAAGGTCCTTTCTGTCTCACAAAGCATCGCATTCTCCCTTGACTCCTGCATGCCAACTTTGTCTCATTTTATCCCTCTTTCTCCCCCCTCCCTCCCTTCTTGTCTGGTTCACAGGGAGCCAGATGTTTTGACTACTGCAGGCCTCTGCAGGTGGTGGTGACAGGAGGCTTCGACCGCACAGTCAGGCTGTGGACTCGATTTGTAACCTCCAGGCCTGTAGCTACTCTGCCGGGTCACCGCACCACTGTGTTGGACGTTGCTATCTACCAACCCTTCGGACAGATCTTCAGCTACTCCAAAGACGCTGTGAGTCTTTCGAACGAGGCTGAAAAGGAGGGGAACTGGCCTGACAATGGATCTGTGTTGAGCTACCTAATTTTAAATTGTGCTTTTATCATATTGACAACGAACCAAAACATTTTGAGTCTGTTCAGAGCTATATGTCAACCAAGAGATTATTTTTATTACTATGGTGTGATGCACAGTGCCGTGGCCATCGAGAGTCAAATTCAGGCCGATCAGACAGGGTTGAGACACTTCACTCCTCTTTACCTGTTACACCTTTGTCACGGTGTAAAGAATTTGGGAGAATCGTTTTCTACAAATCATGTCTGTTCTTTATTGAGCAGTGTCTAGTTAAAAAATGAAGTAAAAGTTATATTATTGTGAAAATTCTGGTCAAAAAGGAAGGAAAAGTTGTGTTATTGTTAAAATTCTAGTTTAAAAAAGGAGTAAAAGTTGTAATATTGTGAAAAGTTCACAAATGATACTCCTCACCTCCCACAATGCTCTTCTTGTATTCTGAAAGCACTACCCATACTGCCACAACTGTGCCATGGAACTGCAGAGAACCTGTAATTGCTTGTATAATAGTTGGTTATAATGGTTTGAGGTTTGCTCTTCCATCAGGAGCTGAGGGTGTGGGACATCTCCACCCATCACTGTCTGAGGAGCGTCCACCTGCAGTTCCCCTGCCTGCAGCCGGGGCGCATCTCAGAGCACGGCAGCTTCCCCCTCCTGCTGTTGAGCCCTCTTCTTCCTGGACAGACACTGCCTCACCTGCTGGTGGGCTGCAAAGATTACCTGGCGCTGCTGAATCTGGCCGAGAGCAAAGTGAAAAATGAGAGCGGGGCGGCCCTCTCCTGCGCTCTGTATAACCCCACCCTGAGGCAGGTGGTGACGGGACACGTTGACTCCTCTCTGTCGCTGTGGGACGTGGAGACAGGGAGGAGGCAGCTTACTGTCTCCCATGCTCATGGAGAAGAAGAGCTCACCTGCATGGCGTTAGACTCCTCCCACAGAAGGCTGATCACCGGGGCTCGCAACGGCACCGTCAAGGTGTGGAACCTACTGAACGGCCTCAACCTGCACAAGCTGGAGCCCGTCACCCACTCTGAAGTCACAGGGCTCGTCTGTCTCCATGGCAACCAGGTCTTGGCCGTGGGGTGGAGCCGGCGGATAGCTCAGTATGACATCACAGGGGCCAAGGTAAAATCAAAGATACTTTATTAAAGTCCCCATGAAATGAAATTAATGGAATTAGGTGTAAATATACATTTCTAACCAATGAAACCATCAGATTTTTGAACAGTCCCCCCCCCCTCCGAAACTGCCTTTCTCTCCTGACTCATATTCCACTGGTTTAGACTTTTGAATGATCCCTCGCTGCATTATCTATTTTCATTTCCGGCAGCAGCGACAGCAGTTGGTGTGGAACAAATAGAAGAAGAAATGGGTAGACGCCACATGGTCCCGGTGACACCGTTAGATTGACAGGTGATCTCTGGGAAGTGCAGAGCAGAAACACCACAGCAATGGCCGCTTAGCATCAAAGATGGCGCCAAGATGAATAACAAATAATGAAAAAAAAATAGGAATTTGAGGATTACCACTTTATTATGTAAAGATATTGAACTCTGTAGTGAAAAAAGCTGGTCCTACATCCAGGGTCTCAAACCTCACACATTCACTTTTCCACACAAGCTCTTCCCCAGATGTTGAATGTGGGCAGATGAGTCTGTCCCACACACACGGCTGTCACCATAGCGACTAATCTGGTGCAGACTTCAAACGCAGTGTTTTTCTTAAAAACTGTCACAAAAACATAATTCTAGCTTAGAATGCTGACAACACTTTAGGCTTAAGGGGAATTTGTCTCAAATTAGTCTCAGATGTTGTGAACAAAATATTACCTGCAGTATTGGCCAATATCTTTCAAACTTCTCATTATATCCAAAAGATTGAGACCTGAATGCGTGAGCGAGACATCTCGCCTCTTCCTCTCTCTGGTAAAAGGTTATTTTAGATTATGGGTAGATAAACTCATGTCCACTCACATATTTAAACAAACTGACCCATACTGTAGGTCTCAAGAATTGAGGAAAAAGTATTTGCCAATATAAACACATGAACTGCAATGTGAGACAAAAGTCTGGGCTTGCAGACGTGCACATGTTCACGCCTCAAAATCTAGTGTTACCTTTCACCTCAACCTTTAAACATCTGCTCTGTGGTGAGACTCATTCCTAGAAGACTGCAGTAGCAACTTTCAGTATTTATGCTCGTCCAGCGAATTCTGAACCCTTTTTTTCCAGTTATAATGTTTCTTGGTGCAAGGTCTCCCGGAGTCGGCAGAGCCAGGTGGGGTGTTGAGAAAACATCTTCGGTCCGCATAAATATGGGAGGAATGGTTTTTGGAGTAAACGATATCAGCGAGTGACGTAAAATGCGAATAGATGGATTTACTCGTGCGACTGGTGAGATCAAGGAAGTAGGAGCCGTGCAAGACGTCTCACTCTCTTGGAATCCATCAAGCTGTTTTATGACTTTGTATCTGATTTAACATCTGAGAGACTTGAGACAACAATGAAACAACTATTTTAACAGATATCAATGCACTTTGACTTACAGATAAAGACATTTACTGGAAGAAAAAAAAAACTTCGCATAACCCACACAGTTCTTCAAAGACTTATTTTGAAATTTAACCCTAAAACCTGATGGCAAAAGAGTGCTGATTCAACAAGAGAAGCTGTCCTTGAGCATTTAGTATCTGCTGTAAACTGTCTGGACAAACCCACCGCTTGGACAAACTAACAACCACATTGAACAGAATGCAGTACATCCTCAATAAGTGTGAACTAGATGTGATATTTCCAAATTTGGTTCCCCTTCAGGCCTTTATCCTGCATCTGTTCTGCGTTAAAGCTGTCTGGATAACAATGAAGTTGAACTTGCCTGAAAAAGAAACACAGTCAAACACGCCGCCGCATATAAATGACTGTGTACTTGCTGTGGCCTTGTATTGTTGGATTATTTAAACCGAGCGCCACTGGGGGCGTATGAAGATTAAAGAGGTAACGTTAACCTAGGGGAAACTGGAAACAGCGGTGGCAAAAACAGGAACAACAACAGCTGCGGTGAAAGTGACAAATGCTGCTGAGGGAATATGAGGATTTATAAACCCTGTTCGGTCATTCATAAAAGGTGCAGATGTTCTGTAACAAGCTCAGCAAGCCGAGTCTCCAAACGAGTCATTTGGAAGAGCTGACCATGTGATGTAAGCAAAGGCAATAAACTGGAAAAGGAAACAAAGAAGCTTTCCCACAAGGCAACACAACCCAATACGTGATATTTTAGACCAATTACAGACAGTCGCACAGTGTGATGTTCGATGAATTCAGTTCGTTTTGGGACTTGTGTTTGTACAAACCTGCCGGAAATCATGAAATTCAACCTTGATATTGCAAACAATTGTTTCTTTCATAAGTATACAGCGGCATAAAACTTGTGTTTCTCAACCAACTAGTTACCAGGCCTTCCCATCTAGTTTCAAAAAGCTGAGGGCAAAACTTGATTTTTGTCTTGGGGATGAGCCAAAGTGCAGCAGTAGCTAAGAAAGCATTCAATAAAAAGTAAGACTTTCACAATGGCTTTATCTGTGTGTGTGTGTATATATACTGTATATAGGATGTGTATGTGAGGGCGGACATGTCGTGGAAGTCCGGCGGTGTCCACAGCTCAGACATCCTGGTGGTGTGTCAGTGTCTGGCCTTGGGGGTCATTGCTACGGCGAGCCACGACGGAGAGGTCATCATCTGGAGGCTGGAGACACAAGGACCGCTGCTCCGCCTACAGAGAGACACACAGCCAGGGTGAGAGGATGCAGCTGCGGGTGTGTGTGTGTGTGTGTGTGTGTGTGTGTGTGTGTGTGTGTGTGTGTGTGTGTGTGGGTGG
>OMOV01099369.1:2031-12440 GCA_900312565.1 Beryx splendens | reverse complement strand
TTGGTGTCATAATGAGTGTCAGCTAGAATACCTGAAATAACTAAAATTAGGAAAATTATCTTTCAGATAATAGCTGTAATCAATCAGGAGTTATCTTGAATCACTCTTGAGGGGAAAGGGGAAAAATAAAACAAAATAAAATATTATAAATTAATAGTAGTTGGTGTAATATTACTACTACTACTACTACTGCTACTACTGCTACTAATACTAATAATAATAATGTTACTACTACTACTACTGCTACTACTGCTACTAATACTAATAATAATAATATTACTACTACTACTACTACTGCTACTAATACTAATAATAATAATGTTACTACTACTACTACTACTGCTACTACTGCTACTAATACTAATAATAATAATATTACTACTACTACTACTACTGCTTCTAATACTAATAATATTAATGTTACACTGCTACTACTACTACTACTAATAATAATAATTGAAAATGGAAGGGAGACAAGACACAATAGTTGGGTATTTAAAAATATTTTTGCTAGGAAATATATCATAAAACAATCTTGCATGTAATTACATGTATTGTTCAGGTATACAAATACGGCTAAAAACACATGCATAAGTACAATGTGGAAAACAACTGACACAGAAATGAATGCATAAAACCGTACACCTGCCAAATTTTGTCTTCCAGATCAAATGTAACACAATCTCAGCTCCACTGCTGCAGTGCCCCACTAGTGTCATAATTAAACACACTAAAACCACACCCGGTCTGTGTGTAAGTACAGCATTTCATCATCAGATCCATTCACATTGACCACAGGACTCGTAGCGTGAGGCTTTGGATTGTCACTTCCTGTGTCTGTGGGGAATTCCTCTCTCAGTGGCGTGTATATAAACGCTGCAGGACAGCACATGCAGTCAGAACAACACTGTCACTACTACAGAACCACTAGGACCTTACAAACTACAGCAACCAAAAACAAACCTTCTTGTCTACTATCTTGCACAGGTAAATGCCTTTTCTTCTTCACTTTTATCCATTTTTGTAAGGACTTAGCTGACATTGTTATCCAGAGCGATTTATTATGAGTGAACCTGGGACCTTCTGGATACAGGACAGCCTCTTTAACACACTACCTGCTGCTTATTCTGTTATAGACTGCTGGAGGATTAATTTTGTCAATGTCAGATGAAAACTTGTATCTCCAAAATGTCTGCTTTCAAGGACTAAGACCTGTTTGTAGCTTGACCACCATGCATTTCTGATTTTACCCAATGCTCATAAGCCTAAGGGTTGTAGGTTTTTCTCAACCCATTGAGCACCATATAGTTATTTGAATGATGTTAAAAACATGAAAACCATCAGAACTGCAGTTTTGAGGTTTTCACATGACAACGGCGATTTATATCTTCTTCTGATTCAATATTAGTAGTGAACATGAGTGTAGCAAAGTAATGAACATGGGAAACTGGGTCAGTGTAGCAGCAAACAATAGAGATGCAGACTGAACGACAGAAAAAGGTAATACATAATCTGAATGAAAAGGTCATACAAGTTGGAAATAAAATGAAATTAAAGATAGAGCATGTCTACGATTAAATGGCTCAGCGTATCACAGCTTTCCCACTGTGTGCGCAGAATTTCAGGAAATATTTCTTAAATGCTACATGATTTGTTTACATGGGAAATTGCTATGTTTTTGCAGATCTTTACATACTCAGAAGACATGGCATCTGGACTGAAATGCAACGTTATGAAGGTGAGTGTCCTGCCGCTGTGAGAACATCACATTTAAACACTGAACGTCCCGAAGCTTAAATCCGAAGCTTACCCGATGTTTTCCTCCGGGACATTTTTTCCCCTCTCCAGCACACCAGTGAGGTGTGGAGCTCCGAGATGCCCGAGGGCCTGGCTCTGGAGATTTCCCATCATCCTCTGACCATGAAGCGCGTGGCAAACCTCATCATCGCCATGGAGAAGTTCAAGGGCAGCTCGTCAGAGACGCTGCTGAGCTCCGAGTTCAGTGATGAAAACCTGCTCAGCATCATGCTGGAGAGCGCAGTGGAAGGTAAACAGGCCTAGTCCAGTTTATTTATATAGTCCTTTATCACAAGCATGTCATATACCATACTACATCATACATACACTACATGTACACACATCATATACATCCTTCATTTACTATATTATATACATACATCATATACTAGATCACACATATGCCACACTACACACAAACACACACAATCATGCCTATGGGCAATTTTTTAGAGGCTTCAGTTCACCTGACCTGCATGTCTTTGGACACACACTATGCACGCACACACACACACACACACACACACACACACACACACACACACACACACACACACCCTAATTTGACTTTAGATCGACTTAGTCAATCTAGCAATCTGGTAAACCACAATAAATCAATAAACAAATGATAAATTATTATAAGTTCCAGTTCCTGCTGGAGTTCGATAAAATTCATAAAAGCCTAACTTCAACTTATCACCTTCCCTCCCCCCTCAGAGCATCTTGTAGTGGAGGTGACCTCGGCACCACCGGTGTACAGCAGGACGAACAGTGAGCAGCAGTGCAGCGTGACCGACAGCCAGAAGAGGAGCTTGGTTCTGGTCCAGAACAACATGGAGCTGCACGCTGTGATGGTGCAGGGAGGAAACAACAACCACATAGGTAGAGTCACATCACTTGACAGATGATATCGGTCGTACAGTCCTGCATTTGGTCTGCTGGTTAGAAAAGCACTGTGTGGCTCGAGTTTGAGATTCAAACTGTGGAGCAAAACAGTTTCATTTTAGTTTATTTGGCTATTCCAATTCAACTGAGGAACTGGAACTGGAATTTAGAGGGGAGAAAAAACCTACAGGAAACAGAATTGGAATTGAATTAGAAGTTTAATTCAGTGAAATTCTGTGAAATGTCTTTTTTGTTGTTCTTGTTTTTCTTATCACATATCTGAGGTTACACACAGCGTTGTGTATTATCAATACTGAATATCATAAAATGTTAAAGGGACCTTTCAGGTGCTTGACCACGTCAACCCTGGTCTCTATGGCTTTCCCAGGCGTGTGTTCACAGCGGTGTGTGTCTGTTAAGATCACTGAGGCCGACATGATGTTTCCGTTTTGGCTGAAGTTGACCTCTGCTGTCCGTTCTCTCCGCAGTCACCCTGAACATGTCGACCTACGTTCACCCTGTTCCCAGCACCGAGGGCCGGCCAGTGGCCCTGGGCATCAAGGGCACCAACCTCTACATGTCCTGCTCCAAGGATGGTGACAAGCCAACGCTGCATCTGGAGGTAAAACTCTACCACATGGATCCCACATACAGTAGATACTAAATAGACTCTGATGGTAAACCATGGTAAACTATATGGCTCACAGCAGAAACGGTGACAGAGGCATTGATCAGATCCTCTTGCTCGTCTAAATTCTTACCATCTGAAGGCACATGCTAGTCAACTCACTCTCAACCTTTAAGTCCCTTTTAAAAACATCTCTCTATGAACGTGCTTTTACTTGATCCTACTGATTTTGTTTATTTTGTCCCTTCTACTGTTCTTCCTCATTGATTTTATTTACTGTTGTTTCATTAGCACTGCATCATCTTGTTGATATTATGCTGGTCTGTAAAGCACTTTGTAACAAGAAAAGTGCTGTATAAATATAGTTATTATTATTATTAGCAGTAATAATAATAACAGTAACACATGCATTGCACTGCATGGTAATATAAAGCATGATAAAACTCCAATATTCTCCTCCAAATTTCATTTTGTGAGAGATTTTAAATAGTATTTGAGACATTATTTCATCTCAATATGATTCTATTGAAAGACGATGAATGATTATATATAATTACATATTAGGTTCATTTGTTATAGCCCAATAGATTCATGTGACTGTTGATATGAGGCAGAGAGTTGAGTCTGGTGGATGAACTTACTGACCTGTACCTTTCCCTCACCTTAGCCGATGAACAAGGACAACCTGTTGAGGATCAGCAAGAACAGTGAGATGGCTCGCTTCCTCTTCTACAAGCAGGACACCGGGGTGGACATCAGCACCCTCCACTCCGCCTGCTTCCCCCAGTGGTACATCAGCACCGCCGAGAGCGACAACCTGCCCGTCGATATGTGCCAGCAGACCTGCGACACCCGCTACAAAAACTTCACCATCAACGAGACTCTGTAACTTCTTGAAGTTGTCAGAGTGTGTATCTAGGCTGCAGTATGTACTAAGTACAAAAAGGGAACAAGGGTGTATTGACTTAGTCAAAGTTCACCACGAGGTGGCGTCATTGTGCCGACTGGTGAGCACCCTATGTATTTATTGTAGGACAGACACACTGTTCAGATCAAAGCGTTATGCTTTCATCTATTTATTTATTTATCTATCTATCTATCTATCTATTTATGCACTGATGTAATTTAAATATGTATTTATTTGGAAATCTGCTTACTAATAATATTATCATGAAATGCAATCAATCTATTAAAACCTCATAACTTCTATATGATGACTGAGTCCATCTCGAAAGTTTTTCACGTTCACTAATGGATGACTACATATCAAGACTACACATCAAGCGGGTTTACAGTCAACCAAGATGTTTGAGGGGAGCCCAGCACCCTCCTGGTCACGTGATGGGCCGACACCGGCAAGGGCGGTGTTTAGCCTATTGCCTTATGCTGCATTCGTTATCAGCAAAACAAACCCTCCCCAAACATGACAAATTGAGTAAAAAGAGGAGCATACCTCTGACTGTAGTCTAATTTAGCCTACCATTTAATATACCTTAGACAGCCAATAATCAGGGGTGTAGTGGGGGATAAACCTACCTAAACTCAGTTCACCCACCTTTTAAGGCTGACATAAATAGGCTATACATTATGTACATTGATAGTATGGGTCATCTAGTGGCTGTAACTTATATGGGGATAGGCATTAGCATAAACCAATATGTTGACGATGTAAATGAGTTTTATTTCTGTTGGTGGTTGTTTGCCTTATGATGATAAACGACTAGAGCTAAGTTGACCCTTTTTTCATTTAGCACTACAGCATCTGCTTTACCTTTACCCATAATTGGAATTACGCGTAACTACATGTTGTGCATGCCAACAACACACAATCAATACATTTACATGACTTGCTTATGGGCATCTCGGAAAAACGCACATCTCAAGAGATATTACGTCGGGCTTTTATTTGGGTTGTTTGAACAGTTTTTGCCGCTGACACAGATCGGGAAGTATTAGATGTTCTAATAGACAAATAATAATACCGCCATGCTGCCGCCAGGAGAGCCCGTTTTGAAAGGAGCGCAAACTCCGCTCGGCCAGAAGTCACCGCCTGAACTGCAGACCTTAAACGAGCGCGCCTACAGCAGCGAGCTTTTGTTTACAACGGCTCTGCTCCAATCAGCATCTGCGGTGCCTGCAGAGGGCTTTTCGAACTTTCGAACTGTCCAATGAGAGAGCAGGAGCAGTTTACCCCCGGCAAGTTTGAAACCCGGCTGATGCGCGAGCACAGCAACAAACAAACTAGACGAGGCAGTTCGCAGCTATCGTTCAGCCTAACGAAGCTTCGTAGTTGCAACTAATCTGTCCCAAGTCAAGAGAAGACATCGCATTCTAATAATAATTATGGACGAAGGAGGGACTGTTTCGACACTAAGCAGAAAAGGTAGTGAGCTAGTTCGCTAGCACGCAAGCTAAGTTGGTTAACGTTAGTTAGCTTAGCTACCGTTGGTTAGCTACCGTTAACTTCTAACGTTAACTTAGATACACGTTAGAAAACAGTAACGTTGTCTTGTTGAATATTAGCCAAATGAAAGCGAACTAACGTTAGAGGTTGCGGTTTTGGTGTCAGACAGGATATATCTTGGAGGGTTTAACTGTATCTGCCTTGTTGAAATTACGGTTTTGAACATTACAGTGTGGTTTGGTGCAAGTTACGTTAACGTATCTCCAATACGTTCCTTTCTCTTTATTGGAGAGGACATATCAAACTCGTGGCTTAAGATACTTCCCGAAGTGTTAGGATCCCATGGTAAATATATGTGTTCCACCAAGCGGCATTTTTTTTTGTCATAAAAATTTCAATTCGCTGGTCGTTCCTTTCAACGGTCACCAAAATACACGATGGTGGGGGGCGGTAGCGAGCCGTTTGAATCAGACATTTTATTGACGTATAGACCGGGAGCCAGGTCCAGCCCTCACATGTTTTCTGCCACCTTTTCCCCCACACTATCATTTCCTGTTAGCCTATAAGTTACCTTGGGCCATCACAAGCTGATAACGAGCACCCCCAACTCGGGGCCGTTTGGTCTCAGGGGGCCCAAAACCCCTTTTTTGGGACATGTTCCTGGCGAAGTGATGTGTAAAAGCAAATATTAAGGTACTGCAATTGCATAAATAGTCATACAAGTATGAAATTTGGCAGGGAGTATCCTGAAGCAAAGGGGAAAGTAGCAAAATAAGATTCTGGGGCTTGCTGCCATTCCATTTTTAAAATATCACCCACAACATCCCAAAAAAAGACCCCCAAAAAACTCTGCTTGACAAATTCTCATCAAAAATGATTATTTTCCAGCACTTTATGGAGAATATCACTGCCTCACTTGTATATAGAAAACATCACAAGTTCATAAGCTTCAATTTGAGCCCAATATGATCTTTCTATCTCGAAAGTTACACTTTGCTGTGGCCGTAATTCTTCACTATAACGTTACCTCAAATCAGAGGACACAGAATTTTCTGTCACTAGCCTTCCAGATGGGGGTAAGCGTATTTCTTGCGTCTAACAATATGTTCATATGTACTGCTACTACTGCTATCTGAAGTGAAGAACATGGAAAGTGAATAATACAGTAGGAAAACAAATGCTTTTAAATGGTATTCAAAATATTTGTATGTTGTATATGCACAGAGAGCTTGTCCTAATACACTCATGTAGTGTGTACAGTTACAATACAGACTAGCATGACTACCATGTTGGATTCAATCTGGACAACAAAGGGTGCATTCGTAAATAGTCACCCCGAGCGCCAGAGAGCACTCTGGCACAAACTGGACCGTTCGTAAATTCGGAGCGCTGTTGGAATATACCGTACAGAGAATTTGTCAAGCGGACAGTATTTTTTTTTTTGGGATGTTGTGGGTGATATTTTAAAATGGGATGGCAGCAAGCCCCAGAATCTTATTTAGCTACTTTCCCCTTTGTATCAGGATACTCCCTGCCAAATTTCATACTTGTATGACTATTTATTCAATTGCAGTAACTTAATATTTGCAATTACATAATTTCACCAGAAACATGTCCCAAAAAAGGGGTTTTGGGCCCCCTGAGACCAAATGCCCCGAGTTGGGGGTGCTCGTTATCAGCTTGTGATGGCCCAAGGTAACTTATAGGCTAACAGGAAATAATAGTGAAAAAAAGGTAGCCGAAAACATCCCGAGGGCTGGGCCTGGCTCCCGGCCTAGTAAGGTTCTTTCTGGTGTGTCATTTGGCATGAATTTTGACGGGACATTCCCTCCCATACAAAAGAGAGAAAGGCGGATATAGTATTTTTCTTATTCATAGTATTTCCCATTATGTTATAGCATGCATTTCCTACGAATATGATGCTTTACCATGTAATGTTACACAGCTCATTAACTTATTACTCACCTGTTAATTTCCTACCAGGGTGGCTGTGTGGTTATGCAACAGGATGCTATAAATAACCTCAACATAACGTGTAAAGCGTCGGCCAGGATCATAAATACAGATATCAAAAAGCATTTTAATGTGCTTTATGAGCAACTGTATGTGTTGAGACTGGTCATAGTCAGTGAGTCAGCTCTCTTCATTTTTCCCAAGAGTTGGAAAGTACAATCAACAGTCAGATGTTTGTAATTTCCTCTGGGGCAGAGTGGAGAGGTCGGTGGTTCGATCCCCGGCTCCTCGCGTCCCCATGTCAAAGTGTCCTTGGGCAAGATACTGAACCGCAAAAAGCTCCCGATGGTTGCGCCAGTGAATGTGTGTGTGTGACTGGGTGATAGGGTTGGGTCGGTTTCCGGTTTAGCCGGTCCGGTCCGGTTTATGGCTTAATATCAAACTGGTTTGAAAATTTTGACATCGGCCCAAGCCTACTGGGTGAATGTAGGCATATTGTAAAGCGCTTTGGGTAAAAGCGCTATATAAATGCGGTCCATCTACCATTCCATTTACAACATCACATGGAGGTCCTGATCTATATTTGAAAGATCTGGTTGACTAATGAAATGTACAACTAATCTACTACACTAATAGTCTAAACTACACCAATCATGATGTTGAACTTTGGTAGTACCTTGGGTTGTGTAGCTTCCTGGCCATGATATAACCCCAAAATCGGCGAGTCTCTGTTATCTGTCGCTCTGACTCCGAAGCGATTGCAGAATTGTTTTTTTCTCTCTGCATTCATTTCACTGCCATCGTGTGGCCAAACAGGTCTGAAAATCACACTTCTAGCACATTAACAAATGTAAACAAAGCAGATTCTTTCTAAGTTCTAATGAACTGGTGTTAGGCTAAACTGTTCGCTACGATGAACATATTGTCTCTATGTCTGTCCCTATACATTATTGAATTATGCCTGAGCCCAGAGGTTAAGCGAAAGACGATCAGTACAGCTCTCTTCTTATAAGGTTGTATAATTTTGGCTTTGTTAGAGTGTATGGAGGGAAGTCTGGTGAAACTGCAGGGTCACACTACAGTTGATAAGAAACAGGCATATGAAATTCAGATACTGTTACTGCCATTTCTCTAAAATGTCCTTACTTTTGCCTCGTTTATTTTCATTCGACATACAAAGTTGTATCACTTCACAGCAAAAATAATGTTTCTTACCCACCTGTACCAATAGTGATAATGAGTGTTGAGTCAAGAGATAAGACAAAGGAAGCCACTCTGCTGACCGGTGCTGAATTGCTTTGTAACTTTCTGTCACAGAGCTACGTAAGCAGAAGCTGATGGAATACTTGGCAGCAAAAGGAAAGCTGAAATTGCCCAACCCTAAGTAAGAAAACTCTTGAGTGATTTGTTCATTTGACCCAAATTCCTTGTATATTTTACGCCGCATGGGAAATCATTTCGTAACTTTCATTAAATCTTCAGGCTGTACCTCCGTGATGGCTGTCAGGTTAGGAAGCCTGCCACATCTGCACTAAAGGTGGGTGTAAATGTAAATGGTGCCATTCATGCTGCTGATTGGCTTTTCTTTGGGAAGTTACTCTTTTGAGTTTGTTCAGTGAGAAGAATGAATGTTTTGATCCGTTCTGTTTGTTTGGTGTTGCAGTGCAGATTGGCAGGTGCCTTCCATTCTGTGCCAAAGTAACCAAAGTTCCTTTATTAACTGGCTCCTCTCTGTATCCTGTAAGCACCTGCCAGTCAGCATACCAAAAGGCCTCGCTAGGAGAACGTGAGTGAGGACTAGCCTAAGGCAAGATTTCCTCATTCATCTTGGCCATCTTCCTTCCCCTTCATCTGGCTCTGGCCTACTTTTTGAAGCCGTTACAAATTCAGTGGAGCTCACCTTACATGTAGCATATTTGAGCAGAGGAACAGAATCTTCATCGTAGCAAAGTTGTAGCTTGTTTTGTTTTTGCAGACAAGGGAATTTAGTCATTCTCAACTTGTGACCTTGGTGTGGTCCTGGACCTGATCTGTACGTGACATTCCGTTTCCTAATAACTTTGTATTTTTGTGTTCATAGCCAGCCAAGGGAAAAGAGAACACGCCCGATGCTGTCAGTGTGAGAAATGAAGACACAAAAGTTCAACGTCAGGCTGGTAAAGTCATCTCACACTCTACTGGAACAGTGTCTGGTGGTACCTATAAAGTGAATGTGCAGAAAGGTGGCATCTTTCCTGGAGCCCAGAATGCCAATCGTCCTGTTGCACCCAGGGGCCCAACACAGCCAAAACTGGAACAAAAGCCTGTGCCTACAAGAGCATACACAGTTGCATCCTCCAAATCCAACCTTAGTGCATCCAGCCAACCCAAAAAGCAGCCAAACGCAGGAATCCATGCTGCTCACCCCAGCTCAGGCAAATCCTTTTCAAATGCAGCTCGTACAGCTTTGACAAAACCAAACAGTAAATCCAACAGTTGCACAAATGTAACCCGATCGGGTCCCAATAAGACAATCAATGATAGGGTGAGTCTGGGCCCCATTGTCAAAACCAAAACAGGACTCATTCCTGCAGTGGTCCAGCCAAGAAGCACAAAGTCAAACCTAACATGCAGCCCTGCTGCAGCATCTGCCACCACCACCACTTCCATCGCTAACCGAGTGCACTCCAGCACCTCTTTATCAGTCTCAGCTTCCCAGAGGTCCGCCGTGGCTCAGAGGAAAACACTTCCTACCACAGTTGT
>OMOV01099366.1:0-11448 GCA_900312565.1 Beryx splendens | reverse complement strand
GTGGTGTTTTTTTTTATAATTTTTTTTTTTTTTTTTTTTTTTTACCCCCCCCCCCCCCCCCTATTTCACCCAATTTTGGCTATCCAATTGTTCCCCTGCCTAAGCGGTCCTGGTCGTTGCTAAATACAATCAAATGTATCTATAATAGTAGTTTTAACGTTAGCCTGAAATCCATCCATTCAGCTGCAGTATTTCTTGTGTTTCTTTGTCTAGCTACTTCCCTAGCCTTACTAGCTAGCTAGATAGCTATTAAGATTCAGCATTTTTTTTTTAAAGTTCAGCATTTACATTGTATAGGAAAGTTCATTCTGTCTTCTTTTAAATAACTCATTAACTTTTAATCTGAATATATTTACAATGGACTTACTTTACACAAGCAGACCATTTCGCTAGTATCTACATGAAAATGTCAGTACTTCTACTCGAGTAGCATATTTTGGTACTCTTACACCCCCTGGCACGCACGCACGCACGCACGCACTCACACACACACACACACAGGACAGCACTCAAAAGCCCTAGTAGTTCTCCCACCACAGACAAACGAGACAAACAAGTGGCCCAGAGAGAGACACATGGCTGGTTTGCTATCCATCACTTTGTCAGTGCTTTCTTGTTTCTTCCTAATGGCAGATACTCATGGTGCGCATTCAACAAAAATCTGACTGGCAAAGTAAATCTCTTCCATATATTACAGAACATATGAAAAATGACCTTGATACAGTATCTTCTATCCCAAACAGTACATCAGCAGCTTTTATTTTTAGACGCCTTAAATGGAGTGAGAAAGATTGAGAACCCCCGCTAAAGGTGAAGGGGGACACAGTCCACGCTCCAGTCCCTAATGGCTCTCATGTAGTATTTAAAGGAGGTGAGAGCTGAGGCCCGAGGCGCCTAGGGACTAGGGTACAGGGTAAACACTTTGTAGGTAATGGCACTGCGAGAATTGAACGGCTCTAATATCATTGCTCCTTTCTGCGGATGCACTGGCACGCAAGATAATGGCGGAGACAGCTGCAGTAAACCTGTCATGTTAATGATGAAACTGATGCTGCCGGATGGAACATGACATAATGTGGGCAACACAGTCGAAAACAAGAGGAAGAGCATTGACACCTCTCTACCCAAATTACATTCCTCCTTCCCTGCCTATACCTGAGCCGCTATTCATTTTGTTCCATGCGTCATTTGTTTGTCGAGGAGAAGAAAAGCAGAATACACTGAAGAGATATTGTTGCAAGGCATCAAGAAAAGTCTTTTCTTGGTTGTGGTAATTTGGTACAATATGCTGTAGGGTGTATTGCGCTCTTGACCTGCAGCGATGGTATAGAGGGGCAGATACCTTATGTGCTTTTCTAGAAAATGGAAATAAATAAGTCAACAGAACAAATGTTGTTTTGATGAACTTAAAGTGACTTACATGCAATCTTTTCTTCGCCTAAGCTCTTATTTCGCATGACAAGACTTTGCTGACTTTCTCAAGAACCGGTGACATTTTAAAAGCCTCGCCTCCATGTTGGTTGCACCGGTATTCTTTGTGCTTGAAAACAAACTGCACAAACACGGGACTCCTGTTTTCAATATAGATACAACCATCCAGACTCCATTATGCACATCCTCTACGCCAGACACGTGAGTCTTGGGTTTACAGCTCCAAAGTGAAACCGGAATTCACATTTGGAAACTTTTTTGTCATTTTGATGAGGGAGGGCCAAACATGAATGTGCTCTTTCAATCAGTTTGGAATGACCCAGACATAACTGTCAGATCTTTCTTAACAAATTAACATCTTCCATATATGGCAAGATTTAGGCTAAATGATAATAAACCATGAACTACATCTAAAATAACAGCCTGACACTGATAGACATCCAATTAACATTTCAGAAAACGTAAAATAAATTAAAAAAATGTATCTTTAGATCACATCTAAATTGCAATATATCACTTCTTTTAGGACACATCACCTCAGCTGCAACAACTATAAGACATTTTTAGTGAAAAGAAAGAAAATATCAGATTTGAGATCTTCATCACTGCGAGCTCTGCTAGAGATGATATAAAATGACACCCCGACCTGGTCAGACCAACATCTAACATTTGACTTCTGCTCAACTGCAGGAATTTCCCAAGCTGGTCATGCCGTATAAATCCTCCACCTAACCTTTAGACCCCATGCCCACAGATTTTTTACTCTTGTGAAGAGTTCTCTGTGCTTTGGCATTGTGCCTCATTTATTCAAACTAGCATTCATCAAACCGCTAGCTATTAAAGATGCCTAACCTCAACCCTGATGAATTGAAGCATTACAAACCAATTTCCAGCCTTCCATCTCTGTCAGAAAATACTACAACAGCCATCATCCGTTGGCTTACTCACTATGTTAATGCAAACAATATCCATGAAAGCCTCCAATCTGGCTTCGCAGCGCAGCATAGCACTGAGACAGCTGTAATCAATGTAACAAATGACCTGCTATTAGGCACCAGCCACCGACTGTACCAGTTCTCCCTCTCCTTAATGTAAGTGTAGCCTTTGATACAGTTGATCATGACATCCTACAGGACCATTCACAAGAGCGTGTTGCCCTCTGGAGGACAGCTCTTAAGTGGTTTCGCTCATACATGACAAATAGAGCCAAGTTCCTTTAACTAGATGGTAGCAATTCTCTGAGTTCTAACGTTTCATTTTTTGACCCTTGGGGTAGAATTTCCTTCAAGGTCTTCAGTGGCTCCTCTCATTAGCCTTCCTGCTGGTGAGATTATCTGCATCTCATATGGTGTTCGCTGCTACTTTTATGCAGATGACACACTAATTTAAATTGATTAAAAAGCAAAAATGGCAGACTCTAGACATCTTAAGATGGATGGTAAACTTTCTTCTCAATGCAAAACTGAAATGCTCACTTAGGCCCTAAGCAACAAAGAACTCACTTATCAGACCTCTCACTTAACATCAATGGCTAAGCCCCCCCCAAACTCCTAAGGAAAGACCTGTTAAAAACTTGGACCCAGACAGTCATTTGACAATATCAAAATATCTCCAGGATTAAGCATTCCCTCTCTACTGACTGGACAAAATGTTCCCTGCATTTGTTGGTTCCAGAATTGATAACTTCAGTGTATTACTTTCCAGCTGTCCCAACTCCACAAATATCCAATGTATCCAAAACTCAGTTGTCAGAATACTTACATGAACTAGATAATATGATCACATTTCTCTGGTTTTAGTCTTGATATAATGGCTCCCAGTAAATTCAAGAATTGATTCTAAACTATAAAGCATTAAATCTGCACTAAGCAAGACTTTATGCCATCGGGGCAACCAACATGCAAAATTGCCTAGTGTAGCTTTAAGTGTCGATATTCCAATATCCGATATGGAGCAAACACATGCAGAGAGACCAGTTCTTCTGTAGATGAGAGCTGAGTGTTGAAGATTCTGGCCTATTTCTGATACCTGGTTTGACTTTGAGTGCAGTAGTACAGCAGAAACCCTGAACTGAATGTTGAGGATAAATCTTTTCCCCCCATTGGGCATCAAGAACGTGTGGTTTCTGAGAGCCTACTGACCGAGTAAAGCGTAACTATTCTTAGTATCTTCTCAGCTTTTTGCTTCAGATGTTCCCATGTGTACAACTCTAAAAGTGGAACCCAAAAAGGAACATGGTGTTGCTGAAGTCAGGCAGATAACAGGCCGGGGGAGAAGAACGTCTACTTTAACAATAAACAGCCTGTGATGCTCATCAGAGACCTCTACTGGGTCAAACAAGAACCCACCAGCAGCCCTGCTATGGGAGGATGCAGAGGTTAGTTGCAATTTCATTGGATCTTTTTTTTGTTGTTGTTAATTTCCAAAATTTAATAATAATAATTGCAAAACAACTACAAGATAATGAATTTTTAGTTTGCATATTGTAAAGAATACTGTATTTTAACTGTTTAATGTCACAGGTGGCTCCCTCATGTGTAAAATCTAGTGTTGCTCAGAATGACGTGAAGGGAAGAGGGGTAAATCCTCCTATCTTGTAAAATCAGTGTTGCAGGGTATCCTAGATTTGCAAGGTCATGCATGGGTGACAGCTGTAAGCAAAAACTGAACAGAAAAGTGACAATTAAATCATAAATGGCTACCTTGGGACGTCTACTATATGTCATTTGTGAAATTGCAATGGAACAGTGTGCCAAGTTATGAAACATTAGGCCTACCATTTTCCCCCCCAAACTGAAATCATGCAGTATTATACTCTGTGAACCCTAATTCACCTGTAAGGAGCTCACATTACACCTTCAAGGACACTAATGCAAACTTTATTATAACTTTCTTTTATTATTACTTAACGCTGATCCCAAAACCACACACAAAAAACATTGCAATGGTCGTACTACCTCAGAGATTAATGCATTTCTGTGACCCTAAACATAGGTATGAGTCAACATACTGCATGACTTTCACTTAACTTTTTTACTTAGGTATGGAAATTACCAGTAGTGAGAGAAATCACAAAAGGAAATAATGTTACCTAGATTTAATCAAATAGGAGACACGTTCGGGACAATCAGAACGACAGATTTAGAGTGACACAATTGACAATTTTCATTGTTTGTAACAAAAACAAAACTGATGAAATAATGACACATTTACCGAGAAGGGTAACATTCATCTGGAGAATAAATTGTTGAGCAGCAAGCAGCCACCTGGTTTAGAAAACTCGGTACATCTGTTTGTTTCGATACATGTGCACAGCCTGCCTAATACATCCGACTTCTGAAGACTCTGCCAGGCCAAGCCACCATCATGCGTTTGACTAATGTGCGCTATGGCACATCTTCAAGCAAGAGAGGACTATTTCCAGTAAATATCAACTCAATTGTTTTCCGGAGTAGCCTGACCACAAGCCCAATTGGGGGCATTCGTACGCCAGCAAGACAAAGATACCGACCCATTTTCTAAATTCTAAAACCATCCCTCTTCCCAATTTTAATGGAAAAATTTAACGTAATTCAATAACAACGTGACTCTCAGCATTTATGCTAATCATTCAACTGCCATGGTAGTGGCCGAGGGTGCAAGGTCAAATAAATAAATAAATAAATAAATTCAGCCATGATGTCTTGTCAATTGCCTCGGTCAAATGTGTAATAACATACATCAGCAACTGCATGTAACAATGTGATGTCTACACTGTATGTGTGTCCAGAATTTTGCGGGAGAGACACATTTAGTGGTGGTCATGACACAAGATGCTTTGACCAATAATTACCTCATTTGATGGATAATTTGTGTTATATTTGAACGGACGGTTTTGTTTTGGAATGAATTCCTAAGAAGGCTTATTCGCTGTTAAAAGTAAATCAAACTTATTAACTATGAATCTCTCTCTCCCAATAATATTCCTGACTATGACTCAAGAAGTATATCCATATAATTCTATGAGAGCGTCCTCCAAAGATGTCAATGGGGAACACATCTTATTAGACTGACTCTTCTCTAAAGCTAAATCAAATTGCCCAATATAGTCTCTAGCTGAATGTGATGCATGGATTCATTTTGTGTTGAAGTGTGCTTTTACACAAGTTAAACAATAATCACCATTAATAAGAAACAAGTCAGTTAAAATGTGAGATGAAACTGCTGGACTATTAGCAGTAAAAAAATTATTATACAGCCTACAACTGAAAATATGAGTATGTGACTTATTATTCCTCATACTCGCATCATAATTATCTTGAATAATATTGAAGAATAAATACAGCAATCTAATATTTATTGATTTTCGATTCGCTGATTCTCATCTTGTATTGGTCATTTATTGTTCTTGCCTCTGTGCTTTATATGGCTGCGCGGCAGACAAGACCGGTTCATACATCGACGGTGCTTTGTTTTTACTACTGATTCCCTGCGTTCGCCGTCTGCTTCTTCAGCACCTGTGGAAGCTTCATGGATTCCAGTTCCCTCAGCCTCAGGCTAGATGAGAGTTTAGCGAGATGAGTGACAAGTGCCGGGGCGGGAACTTGACCGACTTGAACAGACTTACTGTACAATACACCTCCTGACACCAGGTGAAAAAGTTGCAGATTGTAGCTTTAAGTGTAAAGTCTGACAGTGGCGTTGGCTTTAAGAGCAGGTCACACTACACTACAGCTTAGCAGGTTTTGCTTTGTCCTTCGTGTGCTCTTGTCAGTGACATTTTTTGTGCTTTTAAGCTTGCTTCACTCAGCGTAAGTGGCTCTGGACTTATTCCGCTGGGTTGAAGGAAAGAAAGTGGCTGTGGATGCTCAGTATTGGCATGCACAGTGAGGGACCAGGGGAGCCATTATCCCTTTTTGTTGAAGGTATATACTCTATCTCTCCACTCCACTGAGCTGCTGGGAGCACTGCAGTTTTAACAGCCTTTACAGGGCAGCATGTTATAGCCAGGGCAATGAACCAGGCGCCTCATTCAAGAGCTTCTGCTGGCACCAGGCATCTCATGCAAGCTTATTGGGAAATGGGGTGAACACGGCTCTGCATTAAAAAGGCATTTATTTCTTTGTGAATTAGAATCAGAAATTTGGAATTCTTCTAAATGCATCACTCAAGAGTAGTTGCACTGCATATACAGTGTTGATTTGCTTTGCATATTTAAGCATGGAAAGGTGTGTAAATAAAGCCAGCATTAAGAAAAAAAGGATTGAAAAAGTGTTTATTACCGCCTTCTTTCAGTGGAGCTTTATTGGCTCACGGGAAAACGTTTTTAATTGTGTCTATCTTGCTAATAAAGCCGGGGTTTTAGGGCGTACGGTGAATTCTCCATTAGAGGAATCAAACACCGTATGGAATCTCGGCTTTACTTATGGACTGCATCAGAGTCGAGTTTATGAGGGCTGAAAGGAGATATAAATCCTCACTCTCTCTTATCACAATACAGGCAAATACGGAGGGGCGAGAGCTTTCAGCACACCTTTTGTTGTAAAATTTTCCAAGGGAAGTCAATAAAGAAATTGCACAAGAAAATCAAACTCTAATGTATTCTACACTGCGCTCGAGTTCTGAGTCAGTCCACCTTACACCCTGGAGTCCCATTACCACGCACTAAAGAGACCCGATATCCCATTTGTTAGCAGAAAAGGCAGAATTTGAATGTAGTGTGAAAGATGGAGCTGCAGTAAAACATTTTTTTTTTACTAGTATAGTCAGAAATAAAGGGCGAGTACTTTTAAAGAACTTTACTTTTTAACACTACATTTGCATTGTTTTTATGCATTTATACATTATTCCAATACAGTCCTAGAAATCCCTTCAATCTCTTGTGGAAGTACTTTGCACAGAACTCAGAAAAAAAAAAAATAATAACACCAGAGATTTGTTTTCCAGGAACTCTGTAGCAGTCTGAATCGATGTTGGAGGGTTTTCTGGAGCGGTTGCATCATCCTCCACCCCCACCACTCCCCGAACAGAAGACATGTTCCATCTTTCCCTGTGTCAGCGAGTCCTTTATTGGCTCGGAAATAAAATGCATAGATTTTCCGAATAGCTTGTTCTGTGGCGTAAACAGAACAGTGACGTGATATATTTACAAGGCTATCTTATTCTCCTTTTAAGAGCTCGCCAAAAACTTGGGGATTGATCCAAAATGAAGCTGTCTGCGTTGAAATGTGTTCAGTGAAAACTTTAGCAGGCATATACCAGATGGATGTGGAAAAGAAACGGTTTTAAATTTTACTCCCAGTTGAGCGCATTCATTGTGGAAATAGCCGTGTGTGTAAAATATACTATAGACTTAAAGGCCCTCATTTGTTTACAGAAATTTCCGGAAGTTCATTCTGAACAGCAGGTGATTCACTTCTTCCTTTATGCAATATGAGAATGAAAGGGGTGATGAACGTAGTTTTTGTTTTGCTCAATTTTTGGTTATTATTCAAATCAATCTGTACAAAGAGCCAGGAGAACAATGTTGATAGCACCAATGAATTATTCAGCAGTGAAAGTTTTTCCATCATCAATTTTCTGAACTTCAAAGCCAGAAATACTTGTTTGGTGTAAGAAAGAAATGGAAAGTTTACAAGCAGGATCTTGATTTTGTGGATTAGCCACAGCAGCAGCAGCAATTCAACAACAATACAACAAATTCTAACAATCAAATACAATCAAATGGATTTGCCACATTAATATGCTACTCACTCTTCACTCTTTTGTTTAGGTTGGTAATATTTCTAATGATTGCAGTAAAACATAGATATTTTGAGTTACAGTGGGTTCTGGAAGTTGGGAAAGTCAAACTATGTGACTGTGAACATAAAGAAAAATGATTAAGATTATTTATATGGGCAGAAAAGTTTCTATGCAGTTTATGTTGACTTGCCGGTTGGAAACTCATCTTAAGCCTCGGTCACACTACCAGACAGTTCAACTCGGTTCAGACTAAATCGCTCACTTAACTGTACAGAAGCTACAGTTTACATTCACATTACAAATGCATTTTGAAGAGCCATTATTACAAGGATAACACTGATGAGGAATTTTGTATGAGACTTCTTCCTCTTAATTTGTAATTGCATGACAATCAGCTGACTCACCATTACAGTCGGGATGGTCCAGTCAGGTGTAAAAATCAGCTAGTGTGACGTAGACTTTACCATTTCAAATGAACACAGCCTGTAAAAGGCGGTCCTGCAATTCCCACGCATTCTCCAACACAACTAATTCATCATGGCAAGCAAGGTCTTACTGTATACAATCAAATGCACTTTTGAGTGAAGTGTTTCAAAAATTATATTTTTCATTGTTATTTTATTATGTACAGACAGGGCACATTCAACTGCACTTACTGTATACATTCAAGTGCACTTAAGTTGCCATTATTGCGCAAGTATTCTGGACTGCACTCGCTGGGTATCGTATTGCATGAGTACTCTTCATTATCAGATAGCCATTGCTGGTAAATGGTAACAAATAGACTAGCCGCTGAGTGGAGATGAGGCTAGATAAGATATAATAAAGTTACACAGGCCTTGTGCATTTCACAACTGATTCAATTACAGTCTAATGGTCTAGATTACCCAGTCTGCGATCAAATAGAAAGAGGAACCACGTTCTAATAAAAGCACACCTAGTCTTGTTTGCAATTGCTATGCATTCGCCGTTTCACTGTAATTAAGCTTATGCAGTTAAATGGGGTGCTGTACAATGGACACCCTACATCCTGCGTGGCAGCGTAATGACAGCGCGCGCTCGGCATCCTTTTGTTTCGCCCGTGTATGTGAATCATGCCAATTTCCCTGACATTGTTCACGCAGCACGTGCCAGGAATCGACTTGCGCAGCCTTCAGTTGGGTAAATTCCGTCTGATTGATGAGCGTGTGCGTGTGTGGAAAAGAAAAATGAGTTGGAGTGAATGGTGGAGCGTGAGAGGGAGTGCGTCAAACCCTGCCACTTTCTACCCAGTAAATGACTGCTGACGCTGATACAGGATGATCCGTCAGTGTATTTCCATATTATACTACATCACATCTTCTCATGCGAAAAGCACAATGGGAAGCTCAAGCCAAGTAAACAGGGCATTGATAATGTAAACAGAAAATTGTCATCAGTAGCATGAAACATAAGGGCTTAAGACCCAGAGGGGCGTAGGTAGGTTTCGGCAATCTTTACAAGCCAAAACAAAAAGTGGACCTTACTTTGATCAATTGTCGTAAATAACTTGATAATGTCATCACATAAATACACAATATAAAGAGATAAACTGCTAAACAGATGTCCTCAAGAGCTTTTACCTGTTGAAAATGCCAGTTACGCCCCTTCTGGCTCTAAATGTTTAAGAATTTACATGCAGTGAGCGTTTCGTTTGTTTTGACAGAGTGATTGGTACCTTTGTGCCAGGGACAATCAACAATCAATTACCGAATATATGAAACAATTTAAAATATTTCAAGCTACTTGAGGACTAGAGAAATGTGGAGATGCCACGATAGAGACATGGGGCGGTGTTTTCACTCTACTCTGGCTTGCTGTATTATGGCATGAGATTCCTGTGAATATTGAGTTCGAGAACAGGATTTCTGTCATCATTGTGACCAACTGTGGAGTCTTAACCTGGCTCAGACCTTTCGATTTCCAGGTATCTTGCGTTTTTGACACCTTTAATTGAGTGGGCTGCAAGGTGTATCGTGCAGCGAGGCTCGCAAACATCCAGCTAAGGCAGAATATGACAAGCTCCAGATGATTGCTATGGCACAAACCCATACTTTCTGCTCTGGGCTGGAAGGATTCATGTGGTATTCATGTGTTTGTCAGTGCTTCTTTGGGGTATGATGATGAACTGGCTGCAGATACCATTCACATGAGAAGAATAACATCATTTCGTAGGAGCATAATGTGCATGACCTGTGAATTCATGGAGTCATTTTCTTTACTCGCTCACTCTTTCTCAGGGCCACAGGGGTCTGGAGACTATCCAAGCGTGCAGTGCCAGTCCATCACAGGGCTAACGCAGATAGACCTCTGGGTTTACCTCTGGGCAATTTACAGTCTCCGATCCATCTGATTTTAAAATCTTTCGGACTGTGGGAGGGAACCCAGGAGAACACGAGGAATACATGCAAACTCCAGACAGAAAGAGCTGTGAATGGAGCCTGCATCCTTCCTGCTGAGGCCTTAGTAATAACCACTGCGCCACCCATCTAAAAATCCCACATTCTTAGTTATATATGAACTTAACAAGGATCCTTTGCTACTATATATGAAAAGACGTGATTAGCATCACGAGCCATACCCTATTTATGCTTAACCTCAATCTCGGAGAAGCAAACCTCATTTCTTTCCTTTTCATCTCATCTTCAGACAGCAAAATAAATGGAATTACAAAGTAAACTACCTGCTCAGGCCTTGCTTGGCACTACGAGACGAGGAGTGTCTTGAGGGAAGAGAAGTGCACATCATGTTTTGTTTGGAATCCCTGTGATATTCTCCAGGGAAACGGCTGATGGCATTCATCATTTTTTATTTATTTTACTCTCTCTCCGAAAGTCCTCCGTTGGGAGATGTGTGAGCAACAATGAGTATGGCATAGGCCCTAATTGGCACCACAAGTCTTTCTAATGAGTTTCATTTGGTTAAGGAAACAAGTTGGACAAGATAAGCCACAACACTGACACTCTACGAGACATAGACTACCACTAGTATGTAGATAACAAGTTACTCAATTATGTGTTTGATCCATGTGCATGGGACACTTTTTAAAGCTCCCCCTCTCTCTCCCTGCTTTCCTGTCTATACACTGTCCTGTCTAACAAAGGTGAAAATGCCATAAAAAATAAATCTTAAAAAAAAAAAAAAAATACACCCGCCGTCTCAGCCTAAATCACAAAGTGGGGCTGCATCCCATCCCTACTAACTGAGATGCTATATATTCGCCCTATTTCCTTACATTGAATTCTGGTGTCGGTATGGTCACTGGTGGGAAATCTT
>OMOV01099361.1:29863-40704 GCA_900312565.1 Beryx splendens | reverse complement strand
TCCGATCTACAAATACATTACTGGTTGAAAACTTTAGTCACTACAAAACTTTGAATGTATTTATAGTTCAAACGGTATGAGTTTCAAACGGTATATCTGTAATCACTTCTGATGTCCGATTACTGAATGGAATTCATGTCTTGGATTACATTAAGAGGGTTCAATCATGTTTGAGGCATGTTCAATTTAATGCAGGAAAAAGTTGTTACATTTGCATGCTTGCCAAATTTAAAACTTCAGTTGATCACAGGCTAAACAGTTGAAAATGGTATTGTGCAACTTGTTACCTGGCAAGACCACAAAAAGGTCAAAGTGGATAGTGAATGTTTTATGCTATGAAACCCAAACCTCACATCTGGCTCATGTACATTATGAATAAAGGTAGACTGAGCACCTCACCCCTTTATTCAGTTTACCGTGTTGCCATCATAGATCTACTGCATTGGTTTCAGTAGCCAGTAGGTGGGGGGATAACAAGTGGAGACAATTTGCAATTACTTGATCGCTCACAAATGAAAAGCCTAAAACGGTAACAGTTTTTATTTTCCTTTATTTATGGTTTACAATTTTTGTAATTGTTTATTCATTATGTCAATCCTTTTGGCAAACATTAGTGCTCATGGTGTTCTGTACAGTCCTGTCCCACAATGTGGAGGAAATTTCATGAAGGGGAGGAATGAGAAAAGGCAAGTGGGGGCCGGTTTTACAATTTGTCCAGGTAGTTGTCCAGGGCAGGGATGCCTTCTTTGAGCCCCTTGCGTTTGCGTGTCTCAGCGACAATCTGGGCAGGCTTGCTTGCAGCCTCGCTTGGGTCTCCCTGGAGCACCTGCCAGTGGTCAAACACACACTGTGGGAAGGCCTGGCCACCAGTGTTGGAACGCAGGTCAGCCGTGAAACCTGGGTAAGGATAGCACAAAATAAGTTCAAGGATTTCATGCCAACTTTCCGTTACTGCAGAAATGCAAAAACGGAAGGGGTAACCACCGACACCTGATGACGAATTATCGTCTATCTATTGGCTTCCCTGTAGAGCATTTTTTGGTTCAAGTTTTGTTTGCCGTCAAACTAAGCAGTAACATGGGGCAGGCATCTGAACTCCAAATGTCTGTAGCAAACTAGTTGCAGCCACATCTTTCATGCTATCAAAGAGGTGTTCACATATTCACATAGTACAGTTGCCGGAGGGCGGTGTCAGGAGGGCCAACTATAATGTGGCTCCCAATGCCCTAACAGCAAAAGCCCAGCTTTAGTTTCAATTTCTCATTTTTTTCAGCACATCCCATAGTGTTTGCCATTTGTGTGCAGACTTCTTGTACAATCTGTGAGATCTCGTGCTTCGAATGGTGTTTCTTCAAGTGCCTGATTAAATTAGTGCTATTGTAATTAGCTCTGCTGCTGCCACCCATTCCAAACACTTGCATTGAAAACATTACAATTACTTCTGAATGCAATATGGAATTACTTTAAACTGGAGAGCGAAACCAGACATGACTGCTACCCAGCTGCTTTCAAACTGAGCCATCCAGTGGTGGATGACTCTTGTTTAAAGCAAATACTTTGTCAATCTGCATTAATGGATTGGAGAGGGGAAATAAAAAATAAAAAAAGGATTAGAAAACCAGTAGCCAATACAGATCCATCAAAATTTGCCAAGATCGGATCCGATTCCCATACCTGATATTGGACTGGTGCATCGTAGTTAAGATGGGACTTACCGAATGACTCGTTGACAGGCAGGTAGGCCTTGACAATGAACATGGGTGTTCCCATGACATGGGATTCCTCAAACACGTGTCCACGCTTCCTGTTCAGCACACCGTAGATTCCTCCCACCACTTGCTCAGGACACTGCAGGGCAAACAGAACACACATTTAGACAAATATATGTATTTATGAAATGTGACAGGCCGACAAGATTGACAGGCCTTTCCCAAACAAACAAAAAAAATGGGGGGAAATATAAAAATAAAAAAAGCATGCAGCTAGTCATATTGACACAAGGTGCCAAGTTAAGGCATTTATTAGTTGACAAAAGCACACAAGTTTGCATGCTTTATGCCAGTACTGGAAAAGCCGCAACATGCAGGAACATAATCGCGTGCCTGCCCAATCCCAAATGCTTGTATTGCATTTGAAAGCTGGTTCAAATTGTTGAGCTCCATTAAAAACAAACAAATAAAAGGAGCACGAGTCACACGGCTAGTTTTCTCTCAGGCATACTCCCAAGTAATTCTTCTGAGGAGGGTAAAACACAGGAGATGACAGCAAGGGCACTGACCTGGATCTCCACCAGGTAGACGGGCTCCATGAGTCTGGGCTCAGCGGTGAGCTGGCAGGCATACAACACTCTGCGGGCTGTGGGAATGATCTGGCCACCACCACGATGGATAGCGTCGGTATGCAGGGTCACGTCATGGATGTCGAAGCGAACGGCACGCATGTTCTCTTCACACAGGGCACCCTGAAGACAGCAGAACATTTAGATACCAACCTCCTTGTAGATCAAAGTGATTTTCCTTACTCACTACATTATACTGTGGAGACTAGCACATTAAACGGCTACCACTTACTGGGGCTGTTAACAACTAAGCTGACTCCATAATTACTTGGTGCATTTCCCATATCAAGCCAAGCTAGTCATGAGGTGGAAAACAAAATGTTGTCATGAAGGGCAGTTTACAAGCCACTTCATTTGACTATCCATTTATCAATCCAATTAAACCAGCTGAAATGTCATTCTGAAAACTCACTCACTTGCCATGCTAATGTGCTAATTATGCATTTCTTGTTTCATCTACATCCAAGCTTGTTACCATACAAATTTCATCCATCCACTAATCCCCAAAACTGTTCACCCATCTTACCTCCTTGCTTGCCCACTGGAAGCCAGCCACAACGCTGTCCTTGATCTCATTAAGGTACTGCACTCCCTTGGTCACATCCACCAACAGGTTGGGGCCAGTTCCATCAGGTCCGAAGCACCAGATCTTACGGGCCTCGGTGACCTCCCACTCGTACTTGTCGGCCAGGTAACGGGCACGGGCCTTGAGCTCCTGACGACTGGAGACGTCACCCTTCTCGATGTCCTCTGCCAGGCCGTCTGGGAAGGGACGGGCCTTCATGAAGAGACGGTTGTGCTTGTTGGGGGACTTTGACAGACACATTACACTTGACTCTTCGCTGACGGTCTCTCTGTAGGACACCACGGGGTCAGATTTCTAAGAAGGAAAAGAGAAGATTAAAAATTACTGCTGAAATGTTCACATGTTCACCTCCACCAAGGATAATGCCATATGGACATCTTCATATTCAGTCACCTATCCAAGGAACTTGCAGCATTTGAAGTCTAGCTTACAATCAGTATACATTTCTTTAATTGATCTGCAAGACCTTCATAATGATCAACTATGGTTTTTATTACTTACCTTGAGTGGAATGCAGGCATGATCCTCCTCCAGATCCTTCAGGCAGATCTCCAGATGCAGCTCTCCAGCTCCAGCAATGATGTGCTCTCCAGACTCCTCAATAATACACTGCACCATAGGATCGGACTTTGACAGACGCTTCAAGCCCTCTACCAGCTTGGGCAGGTCAGCGGGGTTTTTGGCCTCCACAGCCACTCTCACCACAGGGCTGACACTGAACTTCATCACCCTCATGTTGTGCGCGTGCTCGAAGGTGGTGATGGTCCCAGTCTTGATAAGGTACTGGTCCACTCCAACCAAACCCACGATGTTACCACATGGCACGTCCTCAATGGGCTCGGTGTAACGGCCCATCATCAGAATGGTCCTGGGAGAATGGGGAGAGGGTAAGTGACATACATACACAGTGGGGTCCAAAAGTTTGAGACCACAACCAACGCCTGTTTGTTTTCATCATTTGTGTGTGTGTGTGTGTGTGTATACAGAGCCATAGCCGCCCTGTTGCCGCCTTGTTGATTGGGACAGTTGTGTCAAATCGGTTGTTTTTCCTCTGCGCTATATCAAATTTGTTATTTCATATCAATGACTGAGACTACTTTATAAGCTAAAAGGCACAAGACAAGAAAACTCCAGATGAGGGCCACAGAACTGAGTATGACAAACAAGGAAGCTATTGAGGATGAAAGGAAAAGAAAAAATCAATTCGAGCTATTGAAGAATGTTTGTGTATTCCGAGGAGTATGGAATGTCCTAAAGAAGAACCAACTACTTCTGGAGGACTCAAAAATCACCAGCGACCAGGTCGTCCAAGGAAGCCATCAGAAAGTGATAACAGGATAAGAGCTGTGAAAAAAAAACCTTAAAATTTTCAGCTCACGAGATTGCAAATGATCTCCATACATTGGCGGTGAAAGTATCACAGGACACTGTGCACAGAAGAGGGGGGCAAATTACAGAGGCTACACCTCCAGATGTAAACCTCATCAGCACCACGAACAAAAAGGCGAGGTTGGAATTTGCAAAAAAAATACAAAGACAAGCCTGATGAGTTTTGGAAAGCAGTCTTATGGACAGATGAAACAAAAATAAACCTTGACTAGAGTGATGGAAAGGTGAAAGTTTGGAGAAAGAGAGGAACTGTTCTGGACCCTCGGCATACCACTTCATCTGTCAAGCATGGTGGAGGCAGTGTGATGGCTTTGGCCTGTATGGCTGCATCTGGAACTGGTTCAATAGGCTTCATGGATGTAACCAGTGATGGCAGCAACAGAATGACAGTGGAAGTGTACAGAAACATTCTCTACCAATACTCAGACATACCACCAAACTCATTGGGCCGAAGTTTATCATGCAAAAAAAATGACCCAAAACATACAACAAACTTGACCAAGGAGCTTATCAGGAAGAAGCAGCGGTAAAAGCAGGCAGAGCATCTCAAAGGACTGCATCATGAACCTAGCGAAGTCCATGAGTCACAGACTCGATGCAGTCATCAAATGTAGGGGTATGCAACCAAATATTGACCTTGCAAGTCATCCAATTTGTCAAAACCGACTCCGTCCCAATACTTGTGCTGAATTGAAAATGGGGAGACCTGACTCACCGAATGCCATGCTTGTAATATAGTTTAAGATTAAAAGATTAAGCAAGCTTGTCTTTATTCTGTCACACAACACACCACAACACTTGCATGCAGCGACCACACACACACATGCTGATGGTGGTCGGTGAAATTCAGTCTCTGCATTTGACCCATCTAAGGCATGTCCTTCCTCCGGGGGGCAGCCAGGAGCAGTGGGCAGCTTAGCTTAGCGCCCGGGGACCAACTTCAGTCTTTGTCGTCGCTGGTCAGGCGATAATCTTGCATGATCCTGCATGTTTTAGTGGGAGTCCTTACCAATGTTATATGGAGGAAACCCCAGGTGAGAATGGGGAGAACATGCTAACTCCACACAGAAAGGCCCTTTTCACGAGATAGCCCACCTGGGCACTAGGCAGCGAAGGCATGGGGAGAGCATACCCCCAGTACCAAGTATTCATGCAATTGTCCAAACAGCCAATCATGTGGAAGTAGTGCAATGCATAAGATCATGCAGATACAGGTCCGCAGCTTCAGTTAATGTTCACATCAAACATCAGGATGGGCGAAAAATGTGACCTCAGTGACTGACTGGCATGGCTGTTGGTGCCATACAGGCTGCTTTGAGTATTTCTGATCTCCTAAGATTTTCACACAGCAGTCTCTAGAGTTTACACAGAACGGTGCAAAAAACAAAAACCATCCAGTGAGCGGTGGTTCTGCGGACGGAAACGCCTTGTTGATGAGAGAGGTCAGAGGAGAACGGCCAGACTGGTTGGAGCCGACAGAAAGGCTTCAGTATCTCAGATAAACCTCTTTACAGCTGTGGAGAGCCGAAAAGCATCCCAGAATGCAACACGTCCAACCTGGAGGTGAACGTCACTTTGGTAGCCGGTTGACACTGAGCTGAAAGCTGATACCTACCCAGTATTAGTAAGGTGTTCCTAATAAAAGTGCTCGGTGAGTGAGCAAGCTGAGTTGAGTGAGCGAGTTGAGTGAGCGAACGAGCGTGTGCGTGTATATATAGAAAACATTTTTAATCAGATGATGATGGGCCAAATGTTGAAACCAACCTCTGAATGGCTTTGAGGTAGAGGTCCTCCTTCTTTCCAGGGGTGAAGTTTGGTCCCATAATGCGGACTTTCAGGCCAGTTGAGACACTGCCGGAGAACACACGGCCAAAAGCATAGAAACGACCCTTGTCACTGGTGGGCACCATCTTTGAGATGTACATCATCAAGGGGGCCTTGGAGTCACAGTTCTTGATACCTGGGTAAATAATGAAGTGAGACAATTACTATGAGCCAAGGACGTAACCAAGAAACTGAAACCTTACTTCAGCAAGCCTTCTTTGCAGGGCCCATAATTCTGGGAGAAAATAAATAATCAGATAACTGATCCAAATTACACATGCATGTTTGACCTTGCATGCCTGGTGAATGTAACTGACAAAGAGGAAGCAGCTTCATACCCATGGCAGCCTCATCATCTCCAGGTCCTTCATAGAGCAGCTCACAGCGGTACTTCTGGGCGGTGACAGGGGAAGGCAGGTGAATGGTGATCATTTGAAGCAGAGCCTCGCCGGCAGGCAGCCAGCGACGCATCACAGCCTTCAGCAGTGGCTTGCCCTCCTTCTCCTTGTCTTCAGTATCCAGCTTGATGTCCAGCTTCTCAATCAGTTTGGCGGTCTCCTCCTTCTTGAAGTTCATGATGGCATCGAACACCTAAAGGGTAGATAAAAGAACAAGTGTCAACACTGTAGAAGCAGAATGTAGTTTAGCATGACAATGTCGAGGGCGAGGGATGAGAGGATCTTAGGGCCATTTCTCTGCCATGCTCAGACTGAAGAATATCATCACTGGACAATCAGGTCAAAGTGAAGAATGTTTACGTCATCACGTGCAGGCACACAGTCTAACTATTGCTGTTGGGAGTGATTCAGTAAAGCTCCCAATTAGAATTTTACTTGCCTGGCTATGAAAGAAGTCACTGCACTATGCCTCAACTTCAAAGGCAGTTATGTAAACAAATTCAAAGTCCAAACCTTGAAGATGGGGTCCAGGATGAGCTGGGAAAAGGTGCGGGGCAGTTTCCTGCCATCGGGTCCATTAGCAGTCTTGCTGAACTTGTTGGTCTCTGGGTCAAAAAACCTTTAAAAACATAAAAAATGAAACCATCATCACATAGAAGCACTTTCAAAGACGGAATTTATGGTTGAATGACTTGAAAAAATTCCTCAGGCAGGTATAAGTAACATTTTCACATGTAGCCACATGCATGCTCCGTGTTTAGATTGCCAGAAACTCACCTGTCACCCCACAGCTTCTTCATCATGTCTTCCACCTTCTTGGAGCGCTCTTCTGGTGACATCTGGGTGTTGCCCTTGGCAGCGAACTTGGCTGTATACATCTCAGCAAACTGCTTGAGGGTGAAGGCCCAGCCGTGGAGTCCAGAACCGAAGCCAACTGTACCGATGACTGGGTCAATCTAGAAAAGATGGCAATTCTGTCACATACATCCACAAATTTTGTTGTGCTGGGATTTCAATAATTGCCTGGTTTTAATTTGCACACCCGATTATAACACTAATGTGAACTGGCCATGGTTTATCACTCTTGAGATTGAGACAAGTTATATGATGATGAATATCAATATGGACCACTGAGATCCCTTGGTAACAATTCCCTTCCTCAACAAATGAAGAGTTTCAGACTGCCACTTACCATGATGTTGCCCATGGGTCCACCCTCATCCTCTCCGTAGGTGGAGATGATGACGTTGACGTTCTCAACAATGCGCTGGAAGGTCTGGTAGAGCTCCTCGGGCACAAGCTGCAACTCCAGCAAGGCACGGTCCATCTTGTTCATCATCAGCACAGGCTTGATACGCTCACCAATGGCCTGACGCAGCACTGTCTCAGTCTGCACACACACACCTGGAAAGGATACGCCAGGAGAGGCATTTTAATCAGAGGGAAAACATTTGAAAGTTGGAGGCGCATTGATAATATCTGTACTATAAGGATCAGTGTCAATCCAGCTCTCAAGTACTAACTGACTAGCTAATGAAGTTATGACAATGAAAACACTTGCTCTTTGGTGTAAGAAAATACACTTCTGGTGGGAGGAAACTGTCTGCAGTGTCGCAATTTCCTTTGACGCAAGTGAATGATTCTTAAATGGCAAACTGCCAGCTGTGCCAAGCCAAGGCTGGGAACACACTACAAGACACGTCAAATTCTAACAACTTTTGATAACGCTTGTAGATGAGTTTTGTTTCTCAGCTGCCAAAAGTCAAGGCTGTAGAGACACAATCAACATCGGCTGTACACGTGAAACTGGAGATTAGTAATAAACCCCATTTTTGAGTCTGTTACTAAGCCGGTTTTGACCAAAACAAAGATATTCCTCATCCTATAATATGTAGCGTATTTTCTATTTTGTCAAATGTTTTCATATTAAGGACTGTTGACCAATTGTCAATGCATAATTTCATCAAATGAATGAATAAAAAGACAATCTATGCACATGGCTCCTGTGATAGTTTTAACAGGCCAATTCTAGGTAGTATGAATGACCATTAATGTAGTAGTACTTCGATTTGTATTGGTCCATTCAAGTTCTGTATTCCGAGCAAAAAAGCATAAATGCCTTCTACCTTTATGCTCATTTGTCTTCATCAGGAACAAGCCTGATTAAGTCCAGTGGAAAGCTAGATTAATATAACCTTTTCTTGTAGTTACCAGCACCTCTCTGACATGCTGTGCAAAAGGTTTTATTTTTCCGTGTACTATCTGCTGGAAAAATTGGCATCTGTGCACCTCCGTTTCAAGTAATTTGCCCTGCGGTCTTTTGAGACTGGTTGAGCAGAGACCTGCATTTAGAGAGAGGTAATGACATCACCGCTATCGATAAATAATTCATCCCTTAAGCTTATTTTCCCATGTCCTTACCAGACACGCAGTCCACCACAACCAGGGCTCCGTCAGTGACACGGAGAGCAGCAGTCACTTCTGAGGAGAAGTCGACGTGGCCTGGGGAGTCAATCAGGTTGATCAAGAAACCGGCCCCATCTTTGGACTGCTTGATGAAGGCCAAGTCATTCTCACTCAACTCATAGTACAGAGAGATGGCTCTGCATGAGGAGGAAAGGCCAACGGTTAGACAAAGTCAGGATATAGTTAACATACATGGGGATGGTGGTAGCCTAGAGATTGGATAAGCATACTTATGCTTGGAAGTTATCCGTTTGAATCTGATTATTTAACACTCTCCCACTGTGGGAAAGTGTTAATGTGGTATACTCACGTAGACTTAATGGTAATGCACCGCTCCTGCTCATCTTTGCGAGTATCTGTGAATCGGGTCTCTCCAGCACGAGCTGAGGCAATGATACCAGCCTTCGACACCAGCGAGTCTGTCAGGGTTGACTTTCCGTGGTCTACGTGCGCAATCACGGACATGTTACGGATGTTGGCCTTCTTGTCCATGATGCCACGAATCTGGTCTACGGTAAAGTTCACCTGTGGGAATAAACTCAGATTAGTACACAATAAAGTATTATCAGTGTCATCAGGATTTCATAGTGTCCACCTTCACCAAAACAGAAACCTAATCGTGTGAAAAGATGCCTCGTCATCCTGGCCACCTCCTGGATGGGGCCTGAGGTTCACTGGCCATTGTTCTTCTGTAACAATGCCGATGGCTAAACCAGTGGAAAAGCGCTGATTTGTCGCCAGGGGCTATGCATTCCGCTATACAGTAACTGCAGGGCATATGGACAGTTGTAGCTGACGCAACGGAAACGCGCTTTGCCAGCAGCTGACATTTCAGTCTGCTTAGCCAGCGTAATTAACATCTAACGTTACTTGCATGAAACCCTACAGGTATCAGCCACTCAAGTCTTCAGCATATCACACCCAACACTCAATTCAGTCCGTTTATTTTAGAAACGTTATTTGGTAGGAGCAGGCAACGCTGCGAACATTAAGGAGCAACTTGGTTGTAGGCCTCTAACCAGGGCGTTGGGCATCCGCCATCACCTTACTAGCGTGAGCAGCTAGCTAAGGGTAGCATTAACTACGTTAGTCAAAACCAGTCTGCGTAGCTTAATAGCTACCAGTTAATGTTGGCCAATCAGTCCACAGGCTAACCGTGTAATCTCTAGACGTCAAACTATTAAGATATGGATGCTATCAAGGTGTGGCAAACAAACAGATTCAACCCAGCAACACCCGGCAAGTCGACATGAATAGGCCACGTGTACAGAGTTTAGCACCATGCTAACGTTAACTAGCCAGCCAAGTCACGGCGTATGAAATGCCGGTACCCATCCAACCACTTTCAGTAACTGTTGTCTACATTGTACACGTCCCCACCACAAAAAAATGTGTTGCGAAAAGTGGCACTAATTATTTCCTAATTTAATAAAATGTATTTCATGTTGGCGTTGCGTTATGCTGCGATAGCAGCTCGAGGAGAAAGCCGGAACACCGGCATCAGACACATCTCAGTCTGTCAACCAACAACCAAACGTCACTTACTCAGTTCATTACATAAACCGGTCTGTCGGCTGGTAATAACGTACAGACCGGGCAAATGGTTAAGTTCGACCCACTGACAAAACCGTAATTCAGAAAAATGTTTATGAAATCTGGGTTGGTTTTGAAAGCTAACTGTGGAGGAAAACATAAAATGGTTGCCATCTTGTTCAGAGCACAATTCATATCACTGACAGGCGGGTAGCATAGCTCCAGAAAAAAATCCTAGTGAAACGATACATGCTGACGTTTCCGAGACCTTATGTAACAGCCACTTTCATACACTGCTTCAAAATAA
>OMOV01099361.1:3954-21535 GCA_900312565.1 Beryx splendens | reverse complement strand
GCTTGTATAGAGATAGATGTCTGTCGGTGTGTTTGTTTGTGGGTGAGATATGTGTGTGTGTGTGTGTGTGTGTGTGTGTGTGTGTGTGTGTGTGTGTGTGTGTGTGTGTGTGTGTGTGTGTGTGTGTGTGTGTGTGTGGGTAAAGAGAACGTACTGCTTAAATCACTATACAGCAGAGTTTTACTTTATTGGCACCGAGCCCTGTGGTCTCCATCATTTCAGACAACAGTCATCATCGCAAGTCACTTTGATGTCCCAAAGCTGCTCAGACATGCTGCTTGACCAAATACCAAATCATTCTGTTGGCGCTGAAAATATGAGTTGAGGGCCAACGTGACATTTCATTTCATCAACTTGTTCCGTTTGAAGGGACGTAGCCCGCTGCAGCACAGACAGCTCTGCAGATTTCAGTGTAAAGCTCTGCAGTTGTACCAGCGTTCCAAGCAGAATTATGGGTTCATGCATTCCTTTGCACACAGCTCACCTGTCTGTTTAGCTGTACCATGAAAACCTAATATCTCCACTTTAGATTGCACTAGCACTTCAGGGCCCACTCAAAACAGCATGTATAACCTCAAGACATGAATGAGAAAATAAATAACTGCCAGAAAGCTTACTTTAAGTTTTCGCCCGACAGGAGTAATTTGTTATGGCTCAATACTGTTGTTCTAACCAAACAGAGAGGGCAGCTAAGGACTGCATCTCTCTGTCTGAAAAGCAACTAGAGCATAAGCACGCAACTAGAATACAAAAATAAGCAACAAAAAAGTATGCATACTTTCCATCGATAAAATATTGCATTGTCACCTTGAGGCTGTGGAAGATTTTCTATTCACAAAGTCGACCTCGTGTTCCCCAGGGTTGTGGTGATGGAATACGAGTGCAATCTATTGCACCGATCACTCTTGACTACGAGAGACTTTCAACACACATTTCTTTCAGTATTGCTAACTAACCTATAGACTGCTAATTGAATTTGCTATTTGATAGAAGCTCTCTTTTACAGAGTGGGCAAATGACCTAGAAACACTACAAACAGTTACAATATCTCTAATATAATAATTCATGGTGGAAAACAAGGTGCTGGCGGTTTCTGAACACTTGGCCTGCAGACAGCCCTTCACACTATCTGTTAATTCAATAGTACCCCCATTTGGATGCAGTGTTTCTGTTTATATCTGATTTTGTAAATGGAATTCTTGCTATAAAGGTTATTAAAAAGTCCATGAGATCCTCCATGAGCGGTGATGCCATTTTTCCAGACATTTGCTCGATGAGGAGGTGGGCTTTAGCTAGTTACCATGGCGATGTACCTTAAAATCACAATGAAACAGCATTTTGAGAGCATCGTACTTATGATGTAGGCGGGATTGTTCAAACAGCTTGGGCTTGAGACAATCCACCAAAAATCAATGCAATCCTCTGTAATGTCTTCCCTTGACTGCTAATCTGGGGGGACAACAACATTTTTTATCCTATTGTGAGGAAATCCTACACCAAAGACGTTGGATTTGTAACTATTGGACCAGCCTAAATACCAAGGCTGAATCCCGGCCTTTGAGTTCTAAGGACTACTTTCTCTCATAGCAAGAGTGAAATCATGCCACCAAAGGCTGTGAAAAGTGACGAGGACTTAATCACCACTGCACGTGACCTCCTAGAACAGCAGAAGTTCTTTTACAAGGACATACTCCAACAACAGGAGAGTACCTACAAAGGCTTTGTCCAAATGCTCATGGACTCCTTCAACAAAAGACTAGATGCTGTCTTAAAGGAGCTATGTGACCTCAAATCAAGTCTACAATACACCCAGAAGGATGTGGATGAGTTAAAATCACTTTCTGACAACTTGTCAATTCAGTGTAAAGAGCTGAACATCAAAACAGTCAATTCAAGCCTTAACGACATGAATGGTAAAGCTGATTACTTGGAAAATCAGTCTCGCCGTAACAATTTCATATTTGAAGGAATTCCAGAGACTAACCATGAGAAGTGGTCTGACTCTGAGGAAAAGATCAGAAAAATCATCTCAGGAAATCTGGAATTTGACCACAAGCATGTAGAACTAGAGCATGCTCACCGTTCTGGGAAACCACCTGGCCAAGGAGGAAAACCAAGGCCAATAGTGGTCAAGTTTCTCAGATATAAGGATAGGCTTGCTGTACTGGAGAAAGTGAAGTTCCTCAAAGGTATAAACATCTTTGTTAATGAAGACAACTCAGACTCTGTTCGACTGAAATGCAAGGAATTGGTACCGTCCCTCTAAAACACCTATAGGGAAGTGATTCACCTACAGATTAGATTGAGTGCAACTAAGAAACTATTTTATATGCTTTTTGTTTGAAACAGTTACCGAAAAATATTACATGAGTCAGAAAAAGAAATGTTCAAAATGCCAAAAGTCCATGGGTTCAGGTATTCACTGTTCTCTTTGTAAAACTGGGTTTCATTTAAAATGTACACCTGTTCCTAAAATGACATCTTGTATTTGGACATCATCGATCTGTGAAAACTGTGCCTCAGTGTTTCCTTTCTATATGCACTTAATGAAGTATTTCTTGTATTCTTGTCTGACAGTCTTATCACTAAACATTACACTGGATGACAGTATGTTATTTGATCATTTGAACTTAAGAGATGGAAATGTTTGTCATGATACAGATTTTGACCCTGATATTAACTTCTTTTCAGCTACTAACATTTCCTACTCTTGTGAATACTACAATGAATTCCAATTCAGCAATTTTCCGTTTTGCACTTAAATATTCGCAGTCTCCCTAAAAATTACGATCAGCTTATTTATCCTCCTTAAATCAGGAGTTTTCTGTAATCACTCTGAAACATGGTTTACTGAAGAATCTAAAGGACTAGGCCTTTATGAACCGCCATCATATAACTCTACTCACTTCATCAGACAGGCCGGGTCTGGAGGAGGAGTTTCAGTCTTTGTCCATCAAAATGTTGAATTTGTTAATCGACATGACCTTTTTCTGAATTCTGATGAAGTGGAGGCTGAATCAGTTTTAATTGAAATAACGTGTGGTCATAGGTATTTATCGACCCCCAGACACTGACATTACTTGTTTTAATAATAGTCTCATTAACACTCTGGAGCTTATAAATAAGGAAAACAAAACATGCCATATTCTCAGGGACTTCAATATTAACCTTTTAAAAAGTGAAACTCATTCTCCAACAGAAGATTTTCTAAACCATTTATATGCAAGTTATTTTTATCCCACTATTAGCGAACCTGTCAGGGTAACAGACAAATGTGCTACACCAACTGATAATATATTATTTAATACTCTTAACTGTGAAACAAAGTCAGGAATTTTATACACAGATATATCAGATCATTTCCCAATCTTTCAAATTGTCTTACTAGATGGACATATGGTAAAAAACCATAACTCTGTAGTCATTTATAGAAATTTCAATCCAAGCAATAAATCAAAATTTAGAGAAATGTTGGAGAAAGTTTCCTTTGAAAATAGGGAGAGCAATGCAAACTCAGCTTATCAAGCACTTATGAAACTATTTAATTCAACTTTCACAAAATGCTTTCTGCTGGTTACTCGTTCTGTTGATACTGCAGAAAATATAATAATCCTTGGTTTTCTGCTGGATTGAAAAAGTCCTCCATAATCAAAAACAAACTCTACAGAAAATATATTTCAGCGCCAACTCCCATAAATTTAGCTTCTTATAAATTGTACAAAAAAAAACATTTGTGTCCTTACAGCAGCCAAGAAAAGGTTCTTCAGTGAACAGATTACAAAATCTGATGGCAATATCAAGACTACATGGAAAATTATCAATGAGCTATTTCAAAGAAAAAAGGCATCCGCATGATTTTCTTCAACCTTTAGCCTACAGATGGAAGTTCTACTTTCACTGATCCTTCTGGTATAGCTTGTAGGTTCAATGATTTCTTTTCAAGTGCTGGTGTATCTGTTGCCAAAAAGATAGTTGATACAAAAGTTAATCCTTTGGATTATATAAAAGGTTATTTTCCATCTTTTAGTAATTTTGATCTGCCTGACTGTAAGGAGGTGAATGACATTATATTAGAATTTAAAAAATCAGCCCTGGGTCATGATGGAATTTGCACCTCCCTAATCAAAGAAGTCGTGAGTCCTATCACTGAGCCTTTAACATTCATTTTTGCATTATCAATGGAAACTGGCATCAAACCTTCTGACTTAAAAATGGCTAAAGTTATTCCACTACTATTTAAAACAGGTGATCCAGGATCCTTTACAAACTATCGTCCAATTTCAATATTGCCATGTTTTTCAAAGATTTTGGAAAAACTAGTGTATAAAAGATTCCTGGAACACTTGAACTCATATAATATTCTGTATAATCATCAGTATTGTCACATATCAGGGATAGGAGGCTGGACCCAAATGCAAAGACCTGCAGGGAGAGGAGTCTTGGCTGAAGCAGAAAGCTTTAAAGCAAAACTGAGGCAGAATACAAAAACAAGCAGGTAATCCAAAAGGCAAAACTAAAAAGCCCGACAGGCAAAAGGAACAAAAAACCAGACCTGGCAGGAACAAGTCTTAGCAAACTGTGGCAGGAAAACAACACTGAACAACACTGGAAACAAGGCAGGTCCTGAAGCAGATAACGGAGCAGGTAGCAAACAGGACAGGGAACAAAGCAGGTAACACAACTGACGAACTGACAAAGAACACTGACAAACACAGGCCATATAAACACTGAGGCAATTACATACGGGGAGCACCTGGTTGAACGGGGGACAGTCCGGGAGTTGATAGGCTGAGGCAGGTAGGTGAAGGGGAACAAAGAAAGAGGACTAATGAGCTGATGGCTGACAGGTGTGTGTGTGCTGAAGGAGGGGAAGTCCAAGGACATCTGGTGGCTGGCAGGAGGATGGCAGAACTGGGGAGTCGGATCAAGACACAGGGGCAGAAAGGGGCAGACAGGGACAGATCATGGCAGAAAGGGGCAGACAGGAACAGATCATGGCAGACAGGGGCAGACAGGGACAGATCGTGACAAGTAAAATCATTCAACTTATATGGCACTTTTAGAACTTACTGATAGGATTTGTACAGCTTTCGATAATAATGAGCATGCAATAGGTATATTTTTAGACCTTTCGAAAGCATTTGACACCGTTAACCATGCTATTTTGCTTTCAGAAATGTACAGATATGGCTTTCATGGAAATGTTTATAAGTGGCTCAGTAATGTATGTTGTATGTTTAACGAATGTATGTTCTTAATAGAAAACAATATGTTTTTATTAATGGTCATGAGTCAAAAAGACCACAAGCATCCATATTAGGACCTTTATTATTTCTTATTTATATAAATGATCTTGCTGCAGTATCTAACACCACATTCCCATTGCTCTTTGTAGATGACACCAACCTTTTTGTCTCAAATAGAGATTTAACAAATCTCATTACAGAACTAAATCATGATCTTCTCAATTACTTAATATGGTTTCAAACAAATAAGTTGTCATTAAATGTAAAAAAAAATCCAATTCCATGTTATATGCAGGAAATAAGAAATATGACATTAAGCAAATTAAACTGCATATTGATAATGAAGAAATAACCAAAGTTTCATCAACATGTTTTTAGGTATTCTGATTGATGATAAACTCTCTTGGAGAGAACAGGTTGTGTTTGTCTGCGAAGGTCACTAAATATCTTGAGATTCTGAGAAAGATAAGAGGTTTTGTACACAATACTTGTTTCTTAACATTATATTATAGTGTAATTTATCCATATTTAACATACTGTAATATTGTTTGGGCAGGTACTTTTCCAACTTATCTGTACAAAATATTGCTGCTGCAGAAACAGTTTATTAGATTAGCAACTTTTTCCAAAGCTGATGTACCAAGCGTACCTCTTTTTTTTATTGCAGTTGTTGACTATATGATATTAACATTCTTCAGATCTGTACATTTGTCTTTAAAGGAGATACAAGATTGCAGATTTACCTTGCAGTTTTAGATATTATTTTGTTAATAATTCACACTTTCATAATTATCCAACTAGACATGCTAAGAATCTTCATCTTCTTTTCTATAGCCTAAAACATCAGTTTTCTATCAAATATCGTGGCATTATCTTGTGGAATGAAAATATACATTTAATGGGTTCCTCTGTGTCATGGTCTGTGTACAGAAGGAGACTGAGATGCCCTGCTGTCGAAAACATTTCATTTGGAACAGTGATGATTCCTCTTGGAAACTGTTGTTCATATTAATACGGCGGTACTCTTGATTCTCTGCATATTTTTTAACTATTAATTCTACACTTATTTTACAGTGCAAGTTATTTGGACACTAATATTTAAAATGTATTGGGGATTGTGTATGTTTGTATTTTACCTTTTGTATGTCTTTCGGGTGTGGTTTTCATATAAGCCATTACAGGTTTCTACCACACCATCACACATACTTTTACATTTACTCCATGTGTTTTATATTTATGTGTGTGAAAATAAATAATAAACAAATAGTAAACAAATAATAAACAAATAAACATCACTGATGGTTTTATAGGTTGGAATGTATGCCTCCTGAAGTCACGGCTAAGGCCTTTTCATTTTCCAGGAAGTAAAAGTAATGAGATTTTGTAGACTTTTTAGTATAGACTCACTTGGACAGCCAGGACTGCCATTGTGAATGGGAATGTTTTGTGAAGCCAGCAATCACAATACCCTGATTATGTTGAGCTTGCTTCGTGAGACAGGCTCCTGGCGAACATGAGGTTGACTCTGTGAATAGAAAATCTTTTCACAGCCCCAAGGTGACAACACAATGTTGTGTCAATGGGATGTATGGCCACTCTTCCTTAAGGGCAGTGATAAGACCATTTACTTACGCACGCACATTATCTGCAATTTTCCTCCAGCAGTCCGCTTCGTCCTTGGCAGCAGCAGCTGTGTTACTTTTTGCTGCTATATTTTTTTGTATTACTCAAATGTATTCAGTATTGAGAGAAGAATATACATAGGTAGTGATCCATATCCTTCCCATATACCAGTTTTACAGTATACTAAATGTGTTGAAATTATTGGCAGCGTTTATAGTCTACTTTCTTGCTGTTTTATTAGTTGATTTTTTTCTGCTGTTTTATTGCTTATTTTTATATCCTAGTTGTGTATTCTATTTCCTTTCTGTCTCCCAGTCATTTATTGTAAAGCAATATGAGTACAACATACACTGCAGATTTTAAACAAGGATCTAAGGTTTCCAACGTTAGCAGAGACACCGACTGTTTGTTCAATCTAGGCCATAACCATGTATACTATAAAACAGGATGGTAGCCTACTCTTTTAATAACATCATTGTGAAAGTCTCGGATCTCCAAAATGCCAACTTTCCAAGAAGTAAGCAAAACAGCCTTGATTCTCCAGGTGGCAGCTGTCATCCTACCAAACAGTTGCCACGAGGTCAGCTGATTTTTAATCTTCTTGGCCATAATCTTTTTGTTCATGATTTAATTTTTGCCATACTCCACACTGAAAAACTAATCTCTAATCATTCCCAAAACAACACTTGCTGCCTCTCCCACCTATCTGCTGCTGATTGGTCAGTCTGAAGTCAAGTTCCAGCAGTTCTCCCCCCTCCCCGCCTCTACCTCCTTCTGACAGTCAAACTCAGCAGCTACATCACACAGATGCTCAATAGCCCATCAAGGAACTAAGTTTTTTTTTTTTTTTACGCTGTAACTTGTCGCTAGTTTAAGGAATACATTATGGCTATGACATCACATTAGTCGTAGCCATAGCTGAACATTGCAACATTCTGTGTTGGGTGGGAACGAAAGACGGGCCGAGTTCTAACACCGAGAGCTGTGCTGGGGTCAGCTCAGTACTCAGTACAGCAGACGATTCCTTGTATGCTCGTGTGCTGTTTTGGCCTTGAGATCTCTGGTCCTTGGGCTGTTGACTTGGTCTCTTCCTCTTGACCCTCTGTGTTTACTTTGTCTTGTCGTGTGGCTGGTCGGGCATCTGCTGCTCTGAGCCCTGACCGATGGAAAGAGGCTTTTGTCTAGAAAAGGACCATGATCCAAGTGAGGAGGTGCAGTGAGAGATTTTCTTATTTGAAGAGGATGATAGGAAGTGTTGCTGGAATCTATTCTTTTCCAGTGTTACCTGCTTATTCCATGCACTTTGGTGAAGCTGTGCCAGAATACTTTTTCATCTTCTAACTTTACTACACCTCCCATTGCCCCTGGGGCAACAAAAGCTGTGTCTGACAGCAATTTGACAACTCATGCCAAAGTGTCTGGCAGTCGGGCGGAGAGTCACATTTGTGCCTGAAGCCATCAGGCTAATCAATGACCTTGTCCCCCCTCACCCCCTCGGACCTATGGTTCTGAGCGGCTGAACTCAGGACACATGAACTTATTTGAATATGCTCACTGATGTGTTTCTCTCTTGCCCCCTTTCTCTTTTGCTCTCTCATGTTTTAACCATGTGACTTTTAAATCATGGCATAGCACTTGTGCACTTTATTGTGGTAGTGTTGTGCTGTTCTTTGTGTCTGTCTGTTGAGTGTCCAGAATCTAATTACCCAAAATAAACTTCACCATTGAACTGAAGTGAATTGAACTTCTTTGACTGCTAATAGTCCAGCAATTTTCCTCTCAAACCTTAACTGACTTGTTGCTTTTGCCCTTTTTAATGTTAATTATCATTTAATGTATAAAAGGGTACTTCACCCCAAAACATGTAAGTATATTACATTAAATTATATATCAAATGGTATCTGGGAAATTATCTATCAAGATATCAATAGCCATACATCGATATATTATTGGTCAAAACATGTGTCATGGCCACCCCTAAATGTGTCCTTCCATTGCTCTGCCCCCCCCCATTATATAACATACAGCTTGGAAAAGCAGCAGAGTTTATAACAACTGCCAGTTGCCTGCAACACGGATAGATCCAGAGCAGCTGATTTATGAAACTTTATCGATCCCTGTGTGGAAATTAGTCAGTAGTAACTTTATAATTGCAACCCAAAAAACGTCTATTGGTTGGTAATGGCATGTGGGACTGGCATATCTTGACAGCTGGATAGCTTTTGTGGACATATGTGCTCTACTGACTGCCATCTAGTTATAATAATAAACCATAATTTTAAAGTTTCTAAATATTGTTGAAACTCTGAAATAGAGGATCATGTGCAAAAAGGGCTGTCGCTTTTTAAATCTTCATTCTATACATGTCTGAATATATCCTAAAATTAAATCTGAAAGTCTGCACTTCATAGTCATTTTGTCATCCACAGTGTATGAAAGGTTTTCAAGGTTCTCTGATTGTGCTGGAGAGCATTTTGTCCAACACTGTAATCATACCTAAAATACCAATTTTTTGTGAAATTGCTCTCGGGTGTCATTTATGTTCTATATGGAGCATGATAACAAAATATTTGAAGCACTGATTGATAGCAAATAGCTGGGGAGAACGATCAAGAAGCAGATAACAACAATAATTTTATCGCTCACTGCTGCGGATAAATTAATTTACCAGCTAGACAACCATCTACTGAATAAGGTGGGAAAAAATCGCTTTCAGCCACTTATTATTTTTTCTTTTGCCCACTTTATTGAAAAATAAGAATGATAGAGCAAAATTACTGATCATTATCAGGCTACCAATATAGATACCAAGCAGTGAGTGCTTTTTTTAAATAACAAATTATATCATTTAACATGTTTGCGTGGTTGAGTACATGCACACACTTATCCGTACCAAACCCCCCCCCCGAACACACACACACGTGCCCTGCCGCATTACACTCACACTTTAGTCCAAAACATGCACTCCTAATTGTTCAGTTTAGGCCTTTTGTTCCTCTGTGGTGTTGAGTTTTCTTCGGTGAGTGGTCAATTTGAAATGTATTGTGCTTCTTAACTGCACAGTTCTCTCCCACATATGTCAGGAGTGTCTCTGTAATCATAGAGCTGGTATCTGTGTTATAAAATGAAGAAGCGATATTCCAACACTCATGAAATTTTGTGCAATGAATGCAAACTCTCAAATGCAGAATACATGTTTTAGACATAAATTATGTGAACATCATTTTCCTCCACTGCAAATTGGATTATGTGACAACACTATTAACTGGATTATGTAACAATAGCACAAATTGGCAAGCACAAATAAGCAAGAATGGAAAACCACTGTCCTTTTCACACAGTGATTGTGAAAGCAACCACATTTTGTACCTGAATTTTGGCTGTACAGATCGTACAAATTCTTTAAGCACCATTCTCCACATTCTCCAGCATTTTTGTGTGCCACAAGGGACATTAACAATGTCCCTTCAGGAACATGATGGGGTGAAGAAAGAGATTCAACAGTGTTTCCCATGCAAATACAGCTGGAAAACACATTCCTGCCTTGAGAAGCCACAAAAGTGTGTTTGTCCATACAGAAGATATGCAATCCATGGTTCATGGAAAATCAATAGCTGCCTATGTAGGTTATCCCTTTGAAGGAAACACATACATTTTGATAAAACTTCAACTTTATTGACATAACTGGGTTACAGTCATCTACTTAACATAAATTCATAGTCAGATATTTTGGAATCAGAGCTGAAATTTCACCTGTATATTGTTTATTTCCTGTAGGAATACATTGAACATAAAAAAAAAAAAACAGAGAGACAGTAGTATCTGTGGGACACCATCTATGTTTTTGTCTCTATAAAAGCTATATTTATTTATTTTACCAATAATTTTTTGGTCATCACAATTCTCCAACATGGTTTCTACAATAAACAATCAAGAAGAAGATGTAAGAAAATAAACCTGGATCATGCAGAGAACTTGAAAACCACACATGGACCCAACTTCTGAGAGGAACTACAGACAGTACATCACTTCCTGTATGTTACTTTTTTTCTTCTTCTGGTGGGATGGAAAATAAATATATAAAGAACGCACAGCCAAAAAGGTGCAGGTCATTCGTTTGTAGGACTAGAAAAAATAATGTGAAAACCACACACTTCCCTCTTGCAGTTAAAAAGGTAATTTATTGGACTATGTAAGAGTCACCAACATGTTTGGGCCTCTACCTTCATCAGGGTGTTTCTTCTGGGAATCACAATATTCTAGCAATATATATGTTCCTAGTGCAAATGATAATGTGAGTTTAGGAGCAAGCCATGAATGTGGTTTCTCTCAGTAACCACTGTGCTTCAAAGGGTTATTTTGTACTGAACTCCTCTCCACAGACAATTTAACACGACCTAAAACTACCTTGCATTTCTGGGTCTATTTTGTTATTTGGTGGTATATTCCTCTTATTCCAGTGGATAATTGGCCAAACTACGTGGCATCATGTTGAGATAATTCCAACACAGCTATGGATTTTGAAAGCAGAAATGTTTTCAACTACCTAAACCATCAATGGTAAACATCAGGTTTTGCAGTCAGTTCCTCGGATAAAAGAGCAAAGCCTTCTTTCTAGACCCAGCATTTTGCACCAATGTTGAACAATCATATGAGGAGAAATCCAGCATTGAAGCAGCAGAGATACCAATTTCTCCTCAGACAGTAACTTCAATAGACCAGAACGCATGCAGCCACAGTACATGTGTTTTGAAAGGATGTGACTCTAATTTTGCTCTTACAATCGCTAAAACTATTGGTCTTTCCACCTACATATAGGCTATAACTCACAGCTGAATGCAACAAGTTCATGCATGTTCTCTGGGGTTTGTCAAAAGGCACTCAGGGAAATGCAGGAAATCTAACTGAAATAAAAGTAGACAAGGCAGGTTGAGGGAAAGTAAGTACAACAAAAAGGAAAATTAAAACACTGTCACAAAATAACTCGTGGAAAGCATTGAACATCACAGACTGATTATTCATAACAGTGTAAAAAAAATCCAAAGGTGTTTTTTCCCTTTAATGTATGGCAGTGAAAATGACATTGAACTCTGCATGGCTCACCAACTCCAACTCCATATAATCATCATTATCTGTTATTTAATAGACTGTATCTAATAGATTACAAGTTTGGATGTGGTTGTGAATACACACTCCCTTCTTTTTTAAGATTGTTTTCGTCAATCTGCTATCTGTGTCAAGGTTAGGCTAGTGAACCCAGGACAGTGCAGGACACAGACAGGAGGCAGGCAGTGAGTAAAGTGAAAGACAGTTTATTTATGGCCTGGTAGCTGGAACCCTGGAGCTGAGGTGAGGCACGAGGTTGGGTCAAGTAGGACAGGGGAAATGCGGGAACCAGCCAGAGCGGATACCAGGGTGCGGGGAGCTGAACTAATCCGATGAGGGAGACAAGTGAGGCAGGAGGACTGGAGACAGAGGCTGAAGTCAGGCTGGCAGGCAGAACTGCAGGAACACAGAGACACTGGTTAAATAAAGAACAGAATGCTGAATAGCAAAACACTTGAATGGCTCAAAGTGAAGTACACTGACTGGTTGCAGAGACTACGATCTGGCCAAGAGTGAATGGCAAGCCAGGGTTGATATACTGTGGGCTGATTAAATGACGGGAGGCAGGTGAGCAGACTGGCAGACTGGTGTGCAGAACAAGCTGAGAACCAGGAGAACAGGAAAGGGAGACCTCACCCACACACACACAACAAGGCATGGACAGGGAGAGAGACAGAGTAACACTGGGAACACAGGGAAAGAGAAACACAAGCAAAATGCAAAGGCTAGACAGGGATCATGACCATCTGAGGTTTTACTGATAAGCCTTCATGGTGCGAGGATCATGAAAGGATAAGAGAGAGAAAAAGGGAGAGTGAGAGAGCGAGAGAAACAATACAGAAAGAGAAAGTGTACTCACAGTCTAGTCTATTTGTCAATGTCACCACTAATAACTCTTAACATTCAGTTCAGCTCAATTCAATTCAACTTGACTATGCCCACGTGAAAATTATTTTTGCAGCCTTGTGAGTAAAACAGACACGTTACAGACACAGCATACTTAGCTAAGGCAGCATCATTTCAGCAGTGAATAATTTCTTTCATTCTCCATAACCTGTTTCACATAAGCACGTTTTCATGACTGGACCTGAAATGGAACATGAGATCTGCCTGTTCAAATTCTACACACTTTTAAGCATTTTAGCTGATCGTTTCAACGCCACATGTCCAATCAGCTCTATATCTGTTCAGTTTCCATTACGGCTGCCCTATACCGCTGGACCAAGTTTTGGAAAAATCGGGTGGTTATGTCTAAACTGGAAATGGGTTCTTCAGTGTCCCATGTTGTTTGATTGGGCCAATATGGGAGGGTTTGCCTCTCGTTCTGTCTGTTGATAGGCACACAAACTTTGATGATGTTATGTGAATCCGTTCAGAAGTTATATGCCTTTTTGTAAGAAGCCATGCCCACTCCCACACCCCTCTTTGACCAATCGGTGTGCAAAGTTAAACCTGCAATTTCAGACCCTTTAACCAATCCTGAAACTAACGTGTGCTACATGTAGATTTCCATGAGACGTAATGGTATAAACAAATAGCCACGTGGACCAGCTGTGTTGTTTTCTCCTCTTTCCTAAAGCCTGTTGCCAGGTTTGGCCGAGTCGTGGCTCTTCCTCTTTTTAAACTAGCTCAACTGTTAAACTTTTAACCTACCTCTTCACTTGTCACTGTGGGACATATACTGTAACCTTCAGTGGGAGAAAAATCTGGCAAAGCGAGACTAATAACCAGCGATATTTTTCATACGTTTATTTTAGCCATTTATGCACGGCTTGTCCTTAAGGGCTGCCGCCGCGCAGTAGTTTTGCAAAATGTGTTGCGGTTTCTGTCACCTTCTAGTGGTCACGAAATCACTTAGTGTAGCTTTAATCAGTTCTTCCTTCCCATGAGCAACCTTTCCACAAAGTTTTGTGCAAATTCATTGATGACCTTTTGAGATACACCGCTAACAGGCAAACAGACAAACAGGTGGATCGGGACAACAAACATAATAAATAATAAAGACATTAATAATAAAGACAATAACCCTAACCGTACACTTGTTCAAATAGTTAGATAAAAACAATAATCAGTCATATAGAAGATAGTCAGCTAAAAAAAAACTATAATCAACAGTCAATAAAAATAGTAGTGCAATTTATCAGTTTTATTGTGTATGGAATGAGGGAGCTTTTCATTCTATGTGTCTTGGCCTTCAGGAGTCTGCGGCCCAGTGAAAGAAGCTTACAGCTCATGAGTGAGGCAGTGTAGAATTGCTACAGCTTTCCATGCAGCTTTGTTCTGAAAAATCTGCTCCAGTGGAAACAATTTCACTCCAGAGATTTTACTTGCCTCCTTTAGATGAAGGGTTTGTTTTAATGGCCTCCGAGTTGAATAGCTTGTTTTTGCTTGTGATGAACAGCCAACCAAACCGTGTCGTTATGCAGAGAGAAGAAAACTGATTCAGTCACAAAATTATACAACAGGACCATCAGTGATCTGCAGGCATGGAATGAGTATTGCTTTCTCAGAAAAAAATAGTTGCTGTTGCTTTTTACAAACTACCTCTGGGTTCAGTTTACCGTCAATCACTGTAGCTTATTGCAAACGCTATCTTATGGTCTTTGATGGCACAATGGTAACAGGTAATGGTGGTTTTTGTAAAAATCAACACACATACCCTCGGTTTTAGTAACATTCAGTGTAACTACATGCCAGCTTCTGCAGTCATCTGTATGCAAAATATAGAGAATAGGTGAGAGGACGCATCCCTGAGGTGAACCAGCAGAGGAGCACAGCTGTTCAGAAAAAACATTTATTATGGCATTTTGAATTCTGTTGGTCAAAATCTAAAATCCAACCTACAATATTAAACTCCTGCCTTAAATGGGTCAGCCGTTTCTCTGCTGTTAAATCATATTAAAAGCTGTAGAAAAACCAACAAATAAGTCTCGCATTGGTTTTTGAGCCTTCCAGATGCTCCAGAGGAGATTGAGCGGAGTGACAGTAGCATCCTCAGCTCCCCTCTTTGCTGTGTAAACAAACTGCAGGGAGTCTAGCAAGTTTTCCGCATTCTCTGTAGCTCATTCTTGATAATTTTTTCAAAGGACTTCATGAAAACTGAAGTGAGAGCAACATGTCTTAAGTACTGGTTTTGGCTGTTGGGACTATGACAGATTGCTTCCAAAGCTGAGTTACTCTGCTGGTCAAGAGAAAGCATAAATATACTGTTTGATGGAAGATGCCAGATATATATGTGTGTATATCTATCTATCTCTATCTGTCTGTCTGTCTGTCTGTCTGTCTGTCTGTCTGTCTGTCTGTCTGTCTGTCTGTCTATCTATCTGTCTATCTATCTATCTATCTATCTATATACTGTATATATATATATTAGGATTCCAGATCTCCAACATTATTATGGCCAAGGGATTCAATTTGCACCCAGCTAAGCAGCCCGCCATAATCTGCTCCACCACCTCCCTCGGCAGGCTCAGTAGATTCTATTAGGGACCTGCCAAGGACTATGAATAACACATAACACTGATACAAGGTGATACATGCATAGACCTCTCTTCTCTATCACCAGGCACTCCGGGTAATGAATTCACTGGACATTCAGACTGACATACTTCATCTTTACTACTGTTCCTGCTCAGATAGCCCGACTTATATTAGGAATTGGAATGAATGACAAAGTAAAATTGTTGTTGGTCATCATAGTTCTGTTTTACCTGCTCCATTCCCTAAAGATACCATTATCCATAATCACCCCTTTGCATTTAGATGATGTAGCCATTTACAGAGGGGAGAAATGAAGGGTTGTGGTGAATATGGAGATATGGAGGTGGCTGTTAGAGGCTGGAAATGTAGTGGAACTATAGTGCTGCTGTTGATAAACTGCGATGCCTTTCATTCCTGGACATCATGGCAGCCATTGATTAAGTGTCCATACTGACAGAGCAACGGTCAGGCATGCCAGGATTCTGACATCTTCAATTTAATCACGCTTTAATTAACATCCTCTATCTGCATCTCAACAAGACTTCAAAGCAGAGTCGGTAGCTTATATGCATACGGGAAAAGGTTAAATACTGCTGCTGCAGGGGGTCACAGGATGTCGTGTGTTAAGAAGGGAGGAAATTGGGCATCACAGTAAGCTTTTTGTCTACTTCGGCAACGATGATAGCAGGGCGTTTGGCCTCCCGTGCCATTAAATAAATTACTGTTGCCAGGCGGTGTCTGATTGTGACTTTTTTCCTTTTTTGTTTACTCTAATTGCCTTTTCTTTTTCACTCCAGTCCTTCGAATGACCACGTCCTCTCTCCCTGCTTGCCTACCACCCTGAGATTTATTCTCCTCTTCACTCTGCCCCATTTCTTTGTTTTCCATTTATTTTCTCTCTCAGTCCAAAATGAAAGATGATAAACGTCCACAGACGTGAGCTGCAGGTCAGATGAGTGCTAGGTAGCATTCAGACTGTGAGGAGGAAAGATGCCAAATAGTAGCTCTTTAGATATTCACCAATAATTTTTTTTCATCATTCCTAATTATTAAAAACCATCTCTTTAAACATTTAATTATTATTTTAGACACCACTGCAACAATGTGCAAGTGAACCAAAGTTATTAATGGGCAATTCTATTCTTAGGCAGTATGCCAGTAAGAATGCTGATTGTGTCCACTTTTTTATTTTTTTTATTTTTATTTTGCAGAGAGGGATTGAATATGTTCTATCACATTTTCTTGATAGAAAAGCATGCTGTTACATTTACACAAAAACATGCTCTTATATTAGCAAATGTATCAAACCCAAGGCAGCTACCGTATAAACAGAATTCTGCAACAGGTAGGCTACAACAGAAAATGAAACAGGATGGGAATGTTCTGTCTGGGCTAGTTATCAGTCCACCGGTGCTTCAGCCCCCGGACCATGCTCTGTTTGAAAAGGAGCCTTTTCCAAGATTTGTATTGTACTGTACATAATAAAGCCTATGTGGGAGCCACACTATTTTGAAGGCATGCTTTTTTTCTTTTATTCTTTACTCCAAGACGCTCCACTCATTCAGGTCTGCAGAGGCATTTCTATTCAGCAGCAGCCTCATTACACACAGCATATCACATGCAACTGGATGCAAGCACATGCTAGTGAGGTGAGTGACAAAAGACTGAGTGAAATGTAAGTGTCAAAATGTCACTTTCTACGCACAGGTCCTTTGAAATTTTAGGACCTGTTAAACCGGCTCTCCGCTTGCAATGAATAGGCTACCAACTTCACTTGAAGTGAAATTGGGAGAGAGGTGTGACATTACGATTCTGCGCTCCTCATCCGGCCTTTGTTCTTCTTCTTCTTCCATTCCACTATGTCAAAGAACTATTTTTAAATTGTCTGCTTCAAACTTTGAAGAGTTGATTTTTTTTCAAGTGAGTTGGAATCCTTTGTTAGTTTTTTCCCCCATTTTCTTGGAAAAACAATCACAGCAATCACAGAGAGAGAGAGAGAGAGAGAGAGAGAGAGAGAGAGAGAGAGAGAGAGAGAGAGAGAGAGAGAGCGGAGGTAACATAAATATAAATATTTGTGTCTGTCGCCAGCGGGGCGAGCTACGCGGAGGCAAACAAACACATACCAC
>OMOV01099358.1:0-16731 GCA_900312565.1 Beryx splendens | reverse complement strand
CAGAGGCAGAGAGATGAAGCCGGAGCCTGTCTGCAGTTACTGTCTGCCGGATGTCATCTCTACCTCACGCTGACTCTGTTTACTCTCAACACTCACTCACACACACACACGCACGCACGCACGCACACGCACGCACGCACACACGCATGCACGCACGCACATACACACACACACACACATGCTTTACTGACCCATTATATCCATTGCTGATGCCTGTGTTGATGGTAGCTAACTCTCCTGACCTAAAATTCACACACTGGTCTGGTGAGATTTTTTTTAGTTACTAACAAAAAAAACAAAAACAAAGAAAGGAAAAAATCATTAAGGGTCATTCCTCTTTCTTATTTCAGCCTTAGATAAAGCTCTTTTCAGATGTTGAGCGTCTTAATTTCACATGTCACACATTCACTTACTGGGAGTGATATCCAATATTTATGAGGGCCTTAGCGGCTACAGTAACACCCTCCTTGCATCCACCTACAGGGAATAAGCAATCATCAAATGTTATGAAATATTATCATGTTAAATATGGAGGCCTATGGCAACAGTAACTTACAGGAACATATTCCCCTTCCATATTTAGATGCGAGGTTAGTCCTAATCGTGTTATGAGGATGTGAGATTGCCAAGGTTGCTCAATTATACATTCTCCCCTGCCTTTCATTCGTTCTGCCACCTCTCCTTTTTCTTCACCTCCGCCCCGTCACACAGATTATGCTCCCTCCCTCTATCCTCAGCGGAGAGGCAGGAATCACGCACTAAGCTTTGAACATGAAAGGCAAGGGAGAAAAACAACAACAAGGACAAGGGATCAGTGTATGTGTCTGCGTGTGTCTGCGTGTGTGTGTGTGTGTGTGTTTGTGTGTTTCTGCGTGTGCATGTAAAGGAACTTGTAAAGGAACCTTCCCCTTAAAATGTGCATGTATGCAAATTTAGATGTCATTTCTGTATGTGTAGAGTGTACGTGTGGGTGTCTTCACTTTCATGTATGTTTTGGCATCTGTTTCTATGTGTACACGTGTTTTCGCATGTCTCTGTGCATGTGGATACGAAACCTTTCATGTGTGTTTGTGCAAGACACCTATCAGCTTGTTTACAGAGAGACATCCTTCAGTATGTTTGCAGTCTTAAAAGTGCCGGCAAGTGTTGTCAAGTCATTAAAACTTTAGTTCTGCTCAGTGCGAGTCTCAGTCCAAATTACAACAGAACTTCTCAAGCTGTGCCCCAGTCGTGTCCCTTAAAAGATTACATCCACAAGTTAGTCCAACGACTTTGAGTTCTCAGAATATACTGAAACCTGCAGTTCAGTACTTGACACATTCTCAAGCAGATCTAACCACAGATAAAGGATTGTGTGAATATGATTTTAGGTAAGGCTGGAGGTACAATGCTTACAATATAATTATGACAGTTTTAGTGAACAAAAGAGCAACCCAGCAAGAACTTAGAATAAAGCTTGCCATCGAATGACACTCGGTAGGCTGTCAGTTACAATGAGCCGCTGGAAGAAAGATCAAGGATGCTGCACACAGTGAGTGCAGGTAAAACTTTGCCAGCATTCCATTTACATACTGACACCATGCTCGAGTCAGATTTGAGACACAAGTGCAGCCATGAATCATCAGCATGAGACCAAAATTACACACTTCAGGAAGGATGACCATTAGCTGCTGCCACAGCAGTCAGCTTATCTGCCTAGGGTCCAAGTCAGCATGCAAAGGTTAAGAAAATCCAGTTGCAGCATTTAGTTCTAGAAACTAAAAGGTCTCATATTCTACACTTTCCAGTCTTTTATTTTATGTCTTGAGGTCCACTCAAAGCTGTTTGTGTGGTGTCATGTACCAAAAACACTCTCAATCCATGCATGTTCATTTTCCAGCATCTCTCTGAGCCTTAAGAACAGGCTGTTTCTGTTGCTGTGTCTTTAAGTCTCATTAATATTAACGACCCCTCTGTTCTGATTGGTTAACCATTTCAAGAGTGAAATGTGAGACACCACAGACAAGGCAGCTAGACAGTGACAGGTAGGGAAAACAATGGCAACCGCTCAACCGCTTACAAAAAAACCTAACAATTTCTTACTAAATTATTTCTTACAGAAATGATAATGAGCGAACCTTTGTGACGCCACAAAGTTACGGAAGTCCAAACGGCTCGTTTAGAGGCTTGGTTTTCTGATAGGGATTGTGTGGATTTACTGTGTGTTTTGATACTTTGACGATGTTTAGATAGCACGTCCAACTCCTTTATACTTAAATAGGTGAGGAAAATCCTATTTTAAACTATATGGGACCTTTAAAAAATATATTTCATCTTAATGTGACATCCCTCAGTGAAAAATGATTAAAAACGACATGGTCTACGATGACTGTGTTTTTAAAAAAAAACACATTTATTTTTTGTCATTTTATGCTTTATTGAGAGTGAGACAAGAAGGTATGGGAGAGAGAGGGGAGGACATGCAGCAAATGACCATAGGCAGGATTCAAACCCGGGTCGCTGCGGGAAGGATTGAGCCTTAAATGGTACACGCTCTACTCGGTGAGCTACCAGGGCTCCCCTGCCGTGTCTACTTTTATCCATTCTACATGACGACAACCCGACTCTACAACAGCTAGTCAATTGAGAGTAAACTGGAACAGTGTTATCTGCTGGGTAGCTGTGTTTGTATTGAGGTTGCATGCCAGAGTGTGACATCAGTACTGTATTTGTGTTTGTGTTGTATGGCTGCCCCTCCATTGACCCCTATTCTAACAGAGCAATACTATGTCTGAGAAGCTGCTCTCCACTGTATCCTGTTCAGTGAGAACAGATTCGGTGTAAATAATAGTGACAGTGGAAGTGAAAAATCGAACAACCATCGGTTTCAATGGGCCCTGGATGGTGATATACTGTCAGCTCTTTCTCTCTCCTCCTCTCTCTCGCTCCCATTTTCTCTATAGAAACAATGTCTTTCTCACTCTCCTTTCTGCTCTCCTTCTCTCTCTCAGAAATTCCTCCCTCTTCTTACAAAGCAGCATAAAACCTTCTCTTGTGTGATTTGAGTACGATGCCTTGGAAGAAAACAAGGGAAGTAAATGAGGAGAGTTAGAGAAGTATACAAGGAAAATATGGATTTATTGGTATTGGGGCGCGTCCTGCTGTCATCTCAGGACATGTTGTTGGCGTCGACTGTAAATTTACTACGGTGTTCAGGCGGGGCCACTTTTAGTTTTACATGTGGCATCAATCATGGGGACTGTCACTGAGCTTTTAGAGGTATCTGGAAACACACACACACAGACACACACATACTGCTTTTAGAGAGAAAGCCAGGGCTAAAAAATGAATGCAGCAAACAACCATCCATCAGGCCTACCAAACAACAACACAAGCGACATTGAGCTGATATGTATAAAAACCTGCAACATCTGCAATCCCCCTGAGTACACAGACAATCGGCAGTCCCTGGCTCGGCTGTGTCCTCTCCGTCTGCAGTCCAAAGTAAGTAAAGTCTGTCTGACTGTGTGAGGTTGTACGGGGCTTAAAGGGTCCACACACTGGGATTTTATCAGCAGTTCCACGCTGGATAGTGTTCTGTTGTACTTTACCTCTCCATGCTTATCTTTGGCCACTACACCCTCCCTGTTCGACTACAGAACCACCTGAGTGGGCGTGTACTGTAATATAGACATTAAAAAACGTACACACACACGCATACACTGTATATAAAGACTATGTAAATTGATCTCACCAGAAAGCATAGACAGTTAAAAAATGGTGGCAGACTTCTTTTAAAAAAAACAAAAACATTTTTATCTAAAGGCTTATGCTTACATGCTTGAAATGTGTTTCTTAGACAAATATAAATAGTGAAATTGATGCCTATGTATGAATTTCTTTCCAAAGCCTTTGCCTTTCATCAAGGCAAAGGGCGGCTACTTTCAATAATCTAAAATATAAGACACTTTTTTGGTTGTGGCATAATTCTCTTTGTGTTATTTCATAGTTTTGATGTCTTCAGTATTATTCTAAAATGTGATAAATAATCAAAATAAAGAAACATGTGGTGTATCCACACTTTTGACTGGAGTGAAGTGAGAAAATGTGTTTAATGTTCATTTTAAAAGACATACTGATTAGGAGAGGAAGTGACAGTGTGTCTTGACGACAGAAAGAGAAATCCGGTTTATATGGTTTCAATGCGGTTTTACTCTGGAGACACATTTTAATGTCAGGTGAAAATCATATCTTGACAATCTGGATACGAAACACATGTCAGTGCTAGGTGTGAAGGGGGCTGACAAGTGTAACTGTAGCCAAAGAGTTTCTTCTCCTGTGCTGTGCCTTGTGCACAGCTTGTCGTCACCCTGGGGAGTTCAGAAGACGAGAGAGGCAAAGATTGATGTCCATCTCCTTACAGTGATTCAGAGCTATGTGGTATCGAAGGCCAAGCATATGGAGGTTTTCACTCCAACCAAACACTGATTAGTTCCCGCTCGCTGGTTGAAGATGTCTAATCAGTGAAATCAGGTGTAGTGTTTGTGAAGAATGGAAACCTGCAGACTCTTGAGCCTCAATGGGACACAATTAGAGACCACAGTTCAAACACATTTCTAAAACTTGCAAACACAGTAATTAAGAATAATGATCAAACAGTTGCATCAAAGGTGTCCAATTATACTGTATCAATAAAAATCAAGCATTCTCCCATGCCATAAGGAGAAGACTTCTATTCCCAAATGCTATATGGTTTTTGGTTTAAAAATATTACCTGTTCATCATTCAGTATCTCTAAAATATAGATGATCCAATCTGGAAAGATGTTTTTATCAACAAAGAATAAGCTACCTACCTAGCACTACACTTTGTTTTTGAGAAAATGTGTTTTTTCAAATGGTAGATGTCTCACTTTGGAATAAATCTCACAATAGAATGCAATTCATATGGTGAAGTGAAAGTAATAACTATAAGCCCTTACTACTTCAAGTATAGGCAGCAATCAGTTTTCATATTTTCATAAAAACGTCCTTTTTCAGCCACCTATATCTGAGAACAGCTGTGTCTTCCATTCCCAGAATGGCTGTGGTACAGTATCAGAGTACAATTGTCCTTTCCTCCCACTTCTCTCGAAAGACATGAGTTTAGTAATACAAGTTGAAAAGGCTTTGTAGGAATTACAACACATCTGTGGGGTATTTTCAACCTAGCTGGGTATTCAAGGCAATACAGCCCTTAGGAAAGCTAAAAATAGCCCTAATACTGAATACAGTGTGTGGAAATTGGTATCAACTTCTGATAACACTTTCCGCTAAGGAGACATGTAGTAAGGGAGAGTTCACAGTGAGCCGGTCATTATTGCAAAATGAGCTGTGAAGCGGAGCATAACAACTTGGTTACTACAGACAATGCTGCTGGACAATTGATTTGGCGTAAGATTGTAAATTACTTTTCCTTGTAATAAAATCATTTTAAATCCATGTCATGTCAAATCATTAATATAGTTGGCAAGCAGACATGTAATAAGTGTGATAATGTCCAGCAAGCTGGTCATTATGCCAAAATAAGCCCCTTCAGTGTGATCTAGCTTCGCATCAGGGCCTCGAATCACCTTGCTGGGACTTATTCTCCAATAATGACCGGCTCACTGTATCCCTTACTTATGTAATATTAACTGGGCCTTTATTATTGGTATTAATTCATGAGGTAAATTAATATATTAATTACCTGGCGTCAAATAGTCTATGAATCCACTCTACACAGCCAGAAAAAGGCCAATAAGCCAGTTCAGCCTATAGTTCATGCTTAACGCTTGCTTTATTACACTTATATTCATAATCACTTACAGAATTAAAACCATTAACTAATACATAATCAGTTTTACGTAACAGTTATTGCCAACCACTTGCAGTACTAATGACTATGAAAGTAGGACTCAGTCATATTAATGTATAGCATCATCAATTCCTGATGGTTCATACATAAAGTTCTGCATTGGTTCACAATAATTAATGCATTGATTCACACATTAAACAATAATAATTCATGCCCCTTAATTGGAAAGTATGAAGGAAAGAATGCCTTGGCTTTGACATCAGGCTTAGCAATCAAAACCAGCGTTGGAGGCTTGTTTGCACCAAGATTTTCAGATGCACACTCACCTTATGCCATGCTCTGCCATTTGACGATGAATTGTTCTTTCACCAACCCCAAACAGATTTGCACTGGCGCAGACAGACAGACATACTAAAAAACAACTCTCCACAGCTTCCACAGGCACTATTTGAGACAGGCGTCCAACTGCTCCGGTGTGACCTGAGCTTCGTGAAAGTGGAAGATTCAGGCGATATGCCACTTCCTCCAAATTGCTACAGGGTCAATCTCTGCGTCAGTAGTTATGATTAACTGGACCAAATTGTCAGCCAGGGCGCCAGTTGCCCCCTCTACACGAAAGAGTGCATAATCTAGGCTAGCATTTTCAGCTGTGGTAGCCAAAAGTCACAGATCTCTGGCTATTGGTGGAGGATGGTGCTACAAGCAAGCAACTGGCATCGCAAGACTTTTCATTCTCAAGCCAAAAAAGCAAATGACTGCAGAATTATTATTACAGTTCATTATTTGTTTTAATTACAGGCGATCATAAGCTGTGCCAGAAACGATGTTGTTGCAATTCCTTGGTCGCTGCTAGAAGTTGGTAAAAGTCATAGATTACTTAATGTCCCTTTAAATGAAGATTCATATTTAATAGCAATATCAGTTCATATTAATGTGCTTATATTCATACTGTATATCGATCAATAAAGGAAGGAATCAAAGTGGTTTTACAGCAAGTGAATTCTAGAGTATTTGGAGCAGCAGGGTGGCCTTGTGGTTACAGGGTCCATCCTTCAATCCACGTTCATGCCCTTTGTTGGTATTGCATTCTCCCAGCTGAAGAGTCTCTGAGCAGCACAGTGAATACCTACCAGCTCCAGGGACACTGCTCTGCTGCTGGCCCTACGCTCTGAAGGGAGAAAGCAAAGAAATAATTTTCTTATGAGACTCAAGCAACACGTTTTGTTAAATGACTTGCAGTTTAGCAGCACAAAGCAATAGGAGCTGTGTTGAAATGTCAGTGAAACTACAGCTGCTCATTTCAACCTATGTTAACATCAAAGCCTTCACTTTGTTTTTCTACAGTATAATAGGGAACCATCCCTTCTGTAATGTGAGAAGGTGTTCAAAGACAGTACCAAAAGAGGAGAATTTAAACAGGTGAAAATCACCCTCATTATTGTATTTTACAAGGATGAAATGGGCAAGTTTTGGTGACCTTGTCAAGCTCACATTTTCCCAACAACTGCACTTAAAAACATCTTTGGTTCGGCAGTTTCATGGTTGCAAGCTTATGCATTGAAAAAGCTCCAACAATAGCTCTGCAACCCACCTCTGGTCCAAGGCTGTGGCAAGCCATGCCTTGCCAATGCATAGTGCTTGCCAGTGCGATATCTGTACATTCTCAAGGTAGGCCTTACAGATAGAGCAAATATATCCCCTAGATTGAGGTTCAAGATTCTTCAAGGCAAGAAAATTAACCTTGTTAGTCTTCTCGTACCTTCCTAAGAGTATGACTGACCAATAGCATCATGCAATGAGTTTACTGGAGTCTTTAAATCCACTGACCCCTCCCTATCCATAGATGTTTCCGTTGGTGAATTCTTAGTGGCTTTCCTCATCTAGAGATGTCACTTGTTCAGTCTATCGCTAGTGTAGCTTTGAATTCACATCATTTACATCACACAATCTAACATTAGGCTGCACTGACACAGAATTGTTGACCATGGTGGCTGGCGGATGCCAAGCTCTTAGCTGTTCAGACGGTCATCATCAAGGCCATTTGGCTGTGCTCTGCCATTATGCTGCTTTCCGCGCTCCATCCACTTTGGCTGCTCTCAAAGTCAGACCCGCTTTAGCTGCTGCTGCAATATCAGCTGTAGACCGTTAGGATGTCGGCTTTAAAAGAGGTCTGGCACTTTTTATTAAAAATTTATATATTTTTATTGGCACAAGAATATAGTACAAAACTACAATTATAAAAGAACAGGTATTTTCTATTTTCCACAACATTATCATCCCAGACCCACTTTGCCTCAAACCAGGGATCCTATGAGCCCACTAGATAATTCCCACCGCACAATCCTCTTGACACAGTTATAGAAATAAAAATCATAATAATACAGACACAAACAAACACTAGAAAAGAAGAGTTAGTAGATGCTGACATCCAGGCTGTCACTCTGGACTACTGAAGATCCAAAGCTCAGGAGATAAAGCTGGTAGACACAGCGTGTGCACTTCTACGGGGGTCGTGTGGCAGACAGGCAGCAAGACCCGCGCTCAATGCAGGCAGACACAAGATGCACCATTATTATGACACCCTACTAGGGGGGAGCCAATCGACATAATTGATCAATGGTGTCCAATGAGAGTAAAATCTATTGGAGAAACCTCTCAGTGTAAATTTAATTTTCTCCAGTTTTAGGAGAGACGGGGTATCGGGCAGCCAAGATTTGAATGAAGGTGGCAGGGTGGACTTCCATAGAAGGAGAATTTTCCTACGGGCAATCTAAACGCGATAACATTGGTTTGGATATTTGTTGTAGTGACTTTATCTGGAGGTCTGTTGAAGATAGCTACATGAGGGGATGGAGGGACTTTAATTTCTAAAATTTCTGAGACTGCATCAAAAAATGGTTGCCAGAATCGAGTCAATTTGGGGCACGACCAGAACATGAACACGAGTCAGATTGCAGGGGGCTTGTGAGCATCTATTACATGTAGTCTGTCTGGGTGAAATCTGGAAAGTTTAGCTTTGCTATAATGGAGTCTATTGAACTGTATAAGGCTAAGCCTAGCGCAGCTGGAGGATGAGTTGACAGCTCTAAAGGCTTCTTCCCAGAGATCATCAGAGAAGGTAATCTGCAGTTCAGTCTCCCAATCAGCTCTAATCTTGTTAATGACAGACTCATCCGCTGGGGATAGGAGGTCATAAAAGTAGGAGACATGGCCCTTGAAAATGCTGAAAATATCTAAAAAAAAAACAGAGCTACCTAAATGGAAAGCTGTGTGCAACTGATCGAAGCTGGCAAACAGGCTGTATACAGGTTTTCCAGGCAGTGGATGCCTTTCCTGTCTAGAGAGGTATATCTAGGGTCAATTCCAGCAAAAATAGATGATTATTACAAATAGGGGTCTCATGGGGAAGAGTCAGCCATCCAAAGTGACACCTAATCTGTGCCCAGATTCTCAGAGTGCCGATAACAATGGGGTTAGATGTGTATTGTGAGGAGGAGAGGGGCAGGGTGCTGCATGCCAGGGCCTGGGGTGAAGATGAAGAGCATGAGTCAGCCTCAATCTGATACCAACTACTCTGAGGTGAAATGAACCAAAGCATGACCTTGTGTACATTGGTGACTCAGAGACACATTTGCAAAGGTTTGCATCGGCTAGCAAAATCGGGCCCAAACGCCAGAATCTAAATCCCTTGGGTTTAAGGTCAAAGTGGAGATCTAGAATCACAGTGAAATGGTCTGATACAGTTATCGGTGAATATTGGGTGGAGACAATAGATGTGATGAGTGTTTTATCCACAATGAAATAATCTATACAAGAGAATGAACGATGTGCATGGGGGAAAAAAGAGTATTTTCTGGTAGAGGAGTTTAGGAATCTCCACGGGTTGACGTAACCATATTGGTCCATAAAGGCAGAGAGTCTGACACATTTTTGAGGGTGCAACATGTCTTGGGCTAGATCTATCTAGTGTTGGGTCTATAACACAATTCATGTCTCCTCCCGCTATCAATAAGTGTGAATCTAAATTTATTCAATGTTCAATTGTTCAATGTGCGAAAATTTATTTTAAGCATATTTTACCCATATTTGACAGTGCCCCCATTTGTTGACTATACTCACATGATAGCTGAGGTCAGGAGCTCTCTATAACAGTTGGTCCCATGTCTCTAACCCCATTTGTTGCTGAAGTTGTCTCCAGAGAATCGATACGTTGACCGTGCTTGGTTACTGTAGCCTGAGTGTTGCTCAACTTCACCTTGAGGGCCGCAAAGGCTGTTTTAAAATCGGCGGAAATGCTGGCTCTGTGCTCCTCTAGCAGGCTAACTATGCTAGCCATACATGAGCTACTACAAGTAGCCGGGACCTCGACATCGCCCTTCCTAGACAGCTTCACTGATGTCGACATTACGCCGGTATGTACTTTATATTGGTTTCTGTTTACAACTATGTTTTTTGATTGTCAGGGGTTATGAAAAAGTACTATTTGCAAGTAAAATCGCAGGAGAGCGAGACTAACACCTCTGCTACATTCCAACATCACCGAAAGTCCTTATCAGGTCTGGCACTTTTATATACAAGTTCTCAAACAGCCGGGGAACATGTACATCAGCACAAAGGAACAATGGCCACAAGTTGAAGCTCATTGTCAGGGACAGGTGGGCACTGAATGGGATAGTTGCTATACAGCACAAAAAAATATAACAGGATTGAATCAATGCTTCTATGACAGTCTCAACAAAAACTGTGCATTGTGAGTTTCATAAAGCCGGTACAATATTTATGGCAGGGCTGTCATTCAGAAACAAGGACTAACACACAACATAACCTGGAGTAAGGAGCACAAAACCTGGATCCTTCAGCATTGGAACAGTGATGTGGATTAGTCATCTTTCACCCTTTTTGCTATATCAAAATGGGTCTAAAACTCAGGATGTCTGTTGCCAATTGTTAAATAAACTGTTAAATAAAAAAAACCATACCTACAGCAAATATCTGCAGCATGAGAATAAGACAACTGGTTCTGTTCCAGGGTATTACATCGGTAGTCATCGAACTGAGATGGACGTTGCAGCCGATTCATCCTCAGATGGTGTGAAGTACGGAACTGAAGATAAAACAAAACGTGTGTCTCTGTATCCAACTATTTGTCAGACATTTCCCTGTGCCTTCTGATCAGCTGAACAAAGAAAGGATTTTGAAAGAAGTCTTGAAAATCACCACTGACATTTCAAACAGGGACAAACTGAATCAGCACAGAGGAAGTGGTGGCAAGTTGAAGCTCACTGACGGGGACATGTAGGACGCTGTCCCTCTCCAGGGTGGAGCAGTAGCGCAGAAGAAATGTCCCCCGTGATTACAGTTGCACATTTCTCTGGTTGTCAGCATGTTGTAAAAAACTGTGGCTTCTGTATGATTAGTGTTCTAATAATTTGTTAACAGACTGTGAACATTTTCACATTTGGTCTCGCCCTTTACCTCACCTGAAGAAGGTGTTAAGTTGCTGTGGAGGTGAGGTGTTTATTGGCAGTTTCCTTTTCTGGCATTAGTCCTGGAACTAATTGGTCTAAATAAATACACTGCGGACTAATTTGATTCAATTGTGTTCAGTGTCTGTCAATATGTCCGCCCTTCAATTGCTTCCCTGGCTAAATTCATCTTGTTAACTTGATGTCTGTCTTCCCCTTAGGTCAGCTGGCTGATGGAGAGAGAGAGAGAGGAAAGGTGTGTTTTTAAAATGCAGTGAAATGAGCTGGAATCAGGCATTCTTCACACGGGGCAGCTAAGATGGAGACACACTCGGTCTCTCTTACATTGACAAAATCAGACAAGAACACACAGGCTTTCTTTCTCTTATACACACAAATGGACTGCAAATGAACATGCACACGCACGCAGACACACACACACAGTCATGCAGAATGATTCCAATTAGCGGGCCCCTGGTCTTTCTCCTCCCCTCATCAGTACGGGAGTGAGAGCCTCATCATTAAGAGAGCATACTTAATGACGGCAGGCCTAACCCTCTCTGACGCAGGCAGTCTTTGATATTCCAGAGGTAATCCTACACACTCAGCCACCCTCCTCTCTGCCCCCCGAACAACACACACACATTGCCTTCGCTCCTTATCGTTTCATTCCTTCTACACCTTTTGCTGTTTCTTTGTTTCTTTCAGCGTTGTCCTTGTGTTTTCTCTTATTATTTCTCCAACGATCCTATGTTTCCCTGGGTTTCCTCTGCATAATGCGTTGTTCCTTTTGTTTTCTTTTCATTTGTTATTTATATTTCTGATGTTTTATGTGCCAGTTTATACAACATATTCTTATAGCCTTCATTGTTGCCATTGTTTTTCTTTCCAACTCCTTCATCCTCATCTGGCTTTGCCATCTTAGCATGCAGGCAGCTTACTCACCTGAGCTTTGTTTCTCTCATCTTGACTTTCTTACTTTGCTCCATTGGAGGATATGATTCTTTCTTTCTTTCGCTTTCTATTTACTTCTCGTCTTCTCCTCTTGTTATTCTCACCATCTCCTGATCACCTCAAAGTACCTTCCTCATTTTCTCCTTCACTTCCCCCCAAGAAATGTAAATGGTGGTGAAATATATTACTAAGTATTGCTTCTTCAGCTGAATGAAAGCAAATAAAATTAAGTCCTTAAAGGTCACATATTCTACACTTTCCAGTGTTTTATTTTATGTCGAGGTCCATTCAAAGCTCAAACTCTCAATCCATTTTTACATGTTCATTTTCCAGCATCTCTCTGAGCCTTAAGAACAGGCTGTTTCTGTTGCTGTGGCTTTAAGGCTCATTAATATTAATGACCCCTCTGTTCTGATTGGCTACCTCTTTCAAGTGTGAAACGTGAGACACCGCAGACATGGCAGCTGCAGACAGCGAGAGGTAGGGAAAACTCTCCGGTAAAAAACGACAACCACGCAACTGCTTTGAAAAAAACCCGCACTTTGTTAGCTTATTATTTCTTATAAAAATGATAATGAGTGAACCTTTGTGACGCCACAGTTACGGAAGACCAAATGGCTCGTTTCCTAATATGGATTGTATGGATTCAGTTGGTGAACGTCCGTTTTGATACTTTCAGGATGTTTAGAAAGCACATCCAACTCCTTTATAATCAGAGAGGCAAGGGAAATCCTGTTTTACACAATATGGGACCTTTAACTATTTTTGGATTATATTTGTTGCAAAATATATAATTACAAAATTTGATAGGTTATTATCACCCGAGGTTTTGAATTAATGTCAATGAAGGTATGGTCACTTGTTTCAAAATCTATAATCAAACAATTTGATCGGTTATTATCACCCTAAGGTTTTGAATTCATATCAGCAATGGTATGGTCACAGTTAGGGAGGTAAGTCCAGACCTTGTGTTTGGCTGTATTGTAATGCCAGAGTCCATTATATGCACTGCTCTTTTATCTAAATAAAAAATTAAAAATACTCATATTAAAGCACAGACCTTTAAAAATAATCCACCAAAGGTAGCATTACTTTTCAGCAGTACAGTATCTTGTGTAGTCATAATGAGGTACTTTCCACCAGCTTTCTTCCACACCACCATCCGAGTCTTGTCATCTTTTCTTACAGTCTGTGTAGTGTGTCTGTGAGAGACTAAAGGACGGCAGGCTCGCCTTAGATCATCAGGCTCTCTCTCTTGCTGTTTGGGTAAAACAACAGCGGAGGGGATTTGATTATTTGAGAGATAATGTGTGGAAGAGAGCGAGATGGAGAGAGTTAGTTTTAGTTGGGGAAGAGACCACAGCAAATTGGCAGCTTTAAACTTCACCTCCACAGGTGTACATCAGCTTGCTGGGTCTCTAAGTCCAACATCACCGACATAGAACAAAGAGACATTTCTTTTACTCTCTCACATACTGTATTAAATACCTGTTGTTGTTCTCTCTTTTCTTCTATAACTTTTCTTTGTTTCCTTGGAGGGCCTTTTCAAACCTTTGTAGCAGAGATGCAACAGAGAGGTGTGCTGTAAAGGCTACATGTGTACATGTAGCCTTTACAGCACACATTTGCAACCCCACCAAAACACACACACACACACGCAAACATATGCACATGCACACACAGATAGAGATCCCTGAGCCAATACACATTGTACACATCAAAATTAAACGAATCTGAAGAAATAATTGTTTTTCCTGCTCATAGTGTGCTTCCTGTGGTTTAGAAACTGATAGGGTCTGGAGCCTTTCAGGACTTTCCTGGTCCCTCCAACAACCACTAATCTGGGCTTACTCAGCACAGGGTGGCATGAACTCCCTCAGTTTTAATGAGAGGTGAGTTCAAAGCAGCTGGTTAGAGAGGTGTTGGAGAGGATGAAGGAGGGATACAGAAGCAGAGAAAGAGATGACATATTGGTGACTCACAGGAGATTTTTGAAAGAGAGAGAGAAATGTGGTGTGAGAGCAAGCTGGAAAATTGTGAGGAGTTGAATTCCAAAATGAAATAGCTACCATTTGAAAAATGTGACACCTATAATGACAAAATGATTGCCTGCATGAAAGAAAATGGTACATCTGAATATTATTGAAGTTAAACACCATCTTAGAAATAGTAACATTTTCCAAGGATTTTATTAACTGGTTTTTTTTGGGGTTGTTTTTCATTTGGACAAATACACATCTATTGTATTCTACAGATGCAGCCTATTTGTGACACCCATTGGCCTTTGTACAAGAACTGTGGCTAGAAGAAATCTGATATTAAAATGTGCATAAGAGCAAATTTATGTAAATTAAGGCATTTGTCAAAATGTCTTTATTTCAGATTTGTCCGTGTGTGCTTGAGATCTCTTGTGGCCATTTTAACATGCACTTATTGCTTGTCTGAAAGCACCAGCATTTTCTGTTGTATAATAGTACTGTTTTGAATGAATGCTCAGGCACAGGACAGATTCATAATGGAGCGCCTACTTTGTTGCCACAAGCCTGGCTAGGCTAAGCATGTGACTGTGAATCTTTTCAGGGCTGTAGAGACACAACATCTATAGCACACACGTTTTCGATTGTTTGGAAATAACACACAGCTTGTATGATCTGACACGTAGTAGTATACAGTACATACTGTATGGAAGAAATGTGGAAAACACCTGTACTGCATTCACCATAACAAAATATACTACAATATGCACTAATCTTTTCAACACAACACCCACAACATAACACCCAAACTGCAATGGGACCTGCCTATTTCCCAATTATCTATTGCCTGAAACTTATATTAGGTATTACATATATTTTTTTAACTAGCCTGACTCTTCATCTGATTCTGCATTAATGTCTTATCGGCAGTTTCGAGAATACAAACCTGTGTACATCAACCTGATAGTGGTAATTACAAGTAGGATATGTGGGATTTTTTTCGTTCTCCGTTATCTCCCACCTGGCATCACAAGTTGCAGAAGCGTGTCATTACAACATACAATGCATCCACTGATGTCAGCAGTCCAAGGTATTAGAAATCTAAATGATATTATAGAATCAACCATACTCATGAAAAACTAGAAATATCTGCGGTGGCCGTTCCAAGTAAAACATGTAAAGAACTATTTTCAAGCCGAAGCAACCACAGCCCCTTCCCCCGCTGCCAGTGATATGACCAGAACTATGCTAAAAACTATCAGATTTACAATTTTAACTGAAATGTTTTGATAATTGTTCGACCACAGTTCTTCAAAGATGTGTTACGGCAGTGTGAGTGTTAATGTGCTGAAAGGACCTGTTTTAATAGCTTTCTGTGTTCAACTGTTGGAGCTTGCTTTGGCTCTTGAGTGTATGTTATAGAGAGCAGCGCTAAGAGGAGGCATGAAAAACTCGACAGTGAAGTGACAAAATTTTGAACACACTCAATGATGGCAAAAACTAGGGAAATAAGGGCCAGGTTGGAAATCACAGGAATTATCCTTCAATGGTAAAACAATGATAAACTAATGTTAAATAATGATAAATTCTGCATTTATTATAAAGTGTTACCATATTTACAGATTCTGCATAAAACTTCAAGGTGTAAACATGGACTGAGGGCAGGGGCGTAGCCATCATTTCAGAAGTTAGGGGGACAGATTGTTCAGGAGTAAGAAGATTTTTATTGAATGATTTACTGAAAGATCCTCTCCCATTTGACAACATAAATAAACAGATTTCAAATAACTCACAGTATTATAGGCCTTTTCACCATAACATAGTATATACACAAACGCATAATATTCATGGCCATGATCTATTCTAGCCTAAGGGAAGCATCCAAACGTGTTTCTGCGTCTCTCCTTAGCTGCAATGAATTGCTGAGCAATCAGTCTCCTGTTTAGGTTGTCCAGTTTATCTTTGTGGATATGACACACAGCAGCACTGTTGAGCCGAGACTCTGTCATTGTGCTTCAGAGCCAGGTTTTTAACCCCCAAAGACCACTAAAGCTTCTTTCAGCTGAAGTGGAAGAAGCAGGTACACTAAGGAGCAATTGCACAAGTATTTCCACTTGCTCAAAGAGACCACGGGCTTCTGGCAGCATTCCTTTTTTTATTTTTTATTTTTTTTGAATTTTATTCCCTTTTTCTCCCAATTTTTGGCTATCCAATTATACCCCTAGCTAAGCGGTCCCGGTCGCTGACCTGCCCCCTCTTGTCACTCTGAGGAGGGTTGAGACTGGCACGTGCCTCCTCTGATACAAGTGCAGTCGCCATCCGCTTCTTTTCACCCGACAGCGAGGAGCTTCACCGGAAGGACGTAGCGCGTGCGGAGGAACACATTATTCCCTCCCGTTCCCCTCCCCTCCGAACAGGCGCCCCGACTGACCAGAGGGGTGCTAGTGCAGCGACCAGGACATAAACCCCTATCCGGCTTCCCACCCGCAGACACGGCCAATTGTGTCTGTTGGAACGCTCGC
>OMOV01099350.1:0-12845 GCA_900312565.1 Beryx splendens | reverse complement strand
CTCCAACACAAGGGTTCGCTGGTTCGCGCCCCCGTGTTACCTCCGGCTTGGTCGGGCGTCGCTACAGACACAATTGGCCGTGTCTGCGGGTGGGAAGCCGGATAGGGATTTGTGTCCTGGTCGCTGCACTAGCGCCTCCTCTGGTCGGTCGGGGTGCCTGTTCGGAGGGGGGAAAAAGCGGAAGGAATAGCGTGTTCCTCCGCACGCGCTAAGTCCTCCCGGTGAAGCTCCTCGCTGTCGGGTGAAAAGAAGCGGCTGGCTGACTTCACGTGCATCGGAGGAGGCACGTGCTAGTCTCTCCCTCCCCAGATCGGCAGAGGGGGCGGAGCAGCGACCGGGACTGCTTAGGCAGGGGAATAATTGGATGACCAAAAATTGGGAGAAAATGGGGAAAAATTCGACAAAATAAATTACAAAAAAGAATTGTAGTGCAACACTGAAACAAGTGCCATCAAAGGTCCAACAAAAATCAGATGGGAACTGGAAAACAAGCTTCTAGCCTGCTTTTACACCTTATTATTCACTGTATAGACCTACTATACTGTGTTTTTTTGCACATGTGTACTTTTTGAGGAGGATTGTCGATTAAGCCTGTCAGGTGATCAAGTGTCAAGCCTTAGTTGACTTCACAGCTTAGTGCCAAAGTCAGGACTGACGTAGAAACCACTAAACGGAAAATGGAGATGGCACAGTGGCTTAAAATCCCAAAGACAAATGAAATGTCCTATTTTTTTTTTTATTCCTTTCTAATCATTCCTCTTCAAATCTAAATCCAGTGCTTTGATACATCTGTAAAATGTCATTCTGCTCATACTAGACCGTAGATCTTTTAAACAAAGCTGGTGTTCATGTGGCTGGTCCATATGTAACCCTCCATCCTGTGCACTTACTAGACAATTATTTGCTTCATAGATTTTAATAGGCCGCCTCTCCGTAGTTATACTTGATTGTGAATATCTAGGCCTTATTCTCTTGTAAACTAATCCAGACTGTGAGATTTTGTGGTGATGAGACCATATTAGTGGTTTGTCTCAGCTACATTTGCAGTTTGGGTTGATGGACAGCTTTGTCACAATACAAGTTACACATTCCTCCTCACTTCCAGCAGACAAATCAAACCCAGAATAGAGGGATCAACAAAGTAAGGCATTACAAACAATTCACATTGCAACAGGCTGAATAAGTTACTTTATATATATTGTCTTTAGCCCAAGGTACTAGCCACTTACTTTTAGCTGCTATGCAAATCATGTGGTTAGCTAGCTAACAAGCTGCCATTGTTTAAACACAAAATCAGTGAGATGGATCAGTAAATTCTCAGTCACAAACAATACAGAAATTGAGACAGGTGAGTTGTAAGTTTAGAAGTGTAATCCTCTGTTCATCTGGACCTCCAACATGGCCTCTATTCTCAGCCCTCTATTCTGGACAAACCATTGTTTTTGACAAACGTGTGTAATTGTGAATATGGACCAAATAGTTATAGGATATTTTAAAAAGCTGGCTAACTTATTTATCATCGCCGCTAAGAGCCTTATAGTAACAGACCTGGCCAGCTGAATATTGGCCTGTCATTAACTGCCGCCCTGCACACAGGCGTCACGCTGCACAGAGCACCATAGTTATGAAAACGACTAACTCCAGCCGCAACTCAGCGCACTTTTTAGTGTCAGGCAGTTTTTGTGCTGTAATATAGGACTGTGAGTAATTAATTGGTTAATAAGAGATTCATTATTATTCATATGGCAGTTGATTGGTTGGTGCAAAGTGACCCTGTCGTTTCAAGTCTACAGCTCCTGCTGATAATCCTGGTACTGGGTGTGTTGGCATCGCATTCTGAGTGTGGCGAGGTCAGTCCCACAGCTGCTCCAGCACAAAGCTCCTGTTGTACCACCACTTACAATAGAGCTTTTTATACAATAGATCCTCACCCACACAGCACCCCACAGATGTCTTTGTGTGTGTATGTTTATGTTAATGTGTGTCACATCTGGGTGAGTGAGTATGCCTCCTAGAGATTTACCAAATGCATGCAGGCCATGTATGTGTGCTTGATGGGAAAGTATGGACATCGGATCCTGAAAAGCTTTGCTTTGAAATTTCAAACTCTGGGGAAATACTAGTTGAGTTGATCTTAAAGTTAAACTATCCAAACATTTCTATGCACGGCCTGTGTTGTGGCCTTTTTTTATTTTTTATTTTTAAATATGGAAGAGCCATTTTTGTTCAATATGGGAATTATTAGACTGGTGCACCTTTTAAGTTTTGTTTCTCATTCTTTCTTCTCAACTTTATGTTAGCATTGCAATCTTTTCAAAACTGAACCCTATAAGTGGAAAATAATATCTGCAATGTCTACAGAGATGCTACTTTAAATTTCAAAAAAAGTATTTCTTATGCCCGACTCATTCCTCAGACTGTTGTTTGTTGATAGGCAGTATTATGCACACAGTATGTGTCATATAGACACAGCTATCCAATAAATAAGCTTCAAACCCGTTGACATACGCATATGATTCAATTCCAGACTAATCATATAGCAGCCGTTGAGTCCCTCTACTGACATCTAAACTTGGGAACTATTTTTGAACATTTTTCATGGTCTCTCTGAAGAATTGATTCCCACTGTTTCTTAAAAACACATCAATATCACAAATAATAGTTATAATTGCAAATCTATTTACTTTCCTGGTGTTTTCAGACCAGCTGGCTAGTTTACATTTTTGTACAGAAAAATGTGGGAAAACTTATGTTGTATGGTGAGACGGGACACAGTCTAAACACCAATGATTTCTAGTGAAGAGCATGGATATTAGAGAATACACTAAAGGGAATCATGTTGGTGAATCTTCTACTGTTCTGAAGAGGGGATTTGTTCTATTAATATTTTTTTCCCTTTGTACTTGACAATTTGTAACGTGACCTTTTTAACTAAATATATCCATTTAATGTGCTATTATGTCATGAGGTGAAAGGTTTTTTTCCCCCTGATAATTTGATTGTTAGATTTGGATTATATTGCATCTCAATACTAGCTGTGATACTGATTGTATTTATATAGGAAGGAGGTAAACTGGATGGGTACAATTATAAGAAATTTAAAACCATAAAACATCTGAGAATACATATAAAAAGCTGCTTTGTTGGTTTGCCCTGTGATATAAGCATCAGCATATTTAAATCAATATTTCAATGAAAAGAACTTGATACTTGACAACATTTTGGGGTATATTCACTTATTTTCTTTAGAATTGTGAATGGAAAATCTATATTTTTTTATTTTCCTAAACTATTGTAACTCAAAATACCAATGTATTGTATTTCAGTGTTTCCAAACATAACAAATGTATTCAAACCTTTTACAGCGTCAAAATTTGGAGTCAAGATGTTCAATATGTCCAATAAATAACTATATGTAAACAAAGCCAGTGGTGGGGTGAGAGTATTAACATTTTTCCATTTATTAAACAATTGAATACATGCACATATTTCCAATAGTATGAAAGATTGATCTAAGCCCTTACATGATTTTATACTTATTGTTTCTAGACACACCCATGTTCAGTATTTGTGCCAAATTGCATAAATTGTGTGGTTCTGCTCGCTGTGAACCAGGGAATTAGGATTTCTATGAAATATAAACATAAACATGGATTCCAAATGAAATGGTAAAGCCTGGAATCACTATCACCATATCTGATGTAGATTTAGAGTCACCAGAGGTGGGGCCTCGAGTCACATGATGACAAGTCAGTTTCAATTGCTTGAGACTTGACTTGACGCATGAAGTGAAGACTTGAGATTTGACTTGTACTTTGATGACTTGAAAAGGTTTCTAAAGTCTTGACTTGAGATTTTGTTGTGTAAATGACTTAGATTGAAAGTGATGAGATTTGTTCCAGCAGACGAATGAATTTAAATTCTGTTTTCTGAATTTGTATGGAATGATTGAATTTATTGAAGTTGAAACTGATTCTAGAAATCAAACTCATGATGCTCTTACTAAGTTTTTATCCTATTAAAACCATATTGCACTGAAAAGCCCTAGATATTTAAGATATTAAATTGATACTGGACTCTTGATTTGTTCTGACTTGACTTCCTGTTCTACATTTAGACTTGAGACTTGACTTGAGACTTGTGCCTCAAGACGTGAGACTGATTTGGGACTTGAGCAAAGCTGACTTGGTCACACCTCTGAGAGTCACCTACACATAGCTGGTGCTACAGTCTGTCAGAACACCTGCTGGACAAACATGAAACTTGTTATAATTTTAATCACTTGGATGGTGTGTTTTCTTAAATTGGCACAAGAAGAAGAATATAGAAAGAAGAAATAGTCACAGAAGATTATACATATACTCAAATCAATATAATGTTAATGAAGAATATACAGACATGACTACTATTGTGATGGTGATAAAGATTATATATGTATAACTTAAGGACTCTAGAGGCAGAAACATCTGCAGGGAATCTGCTGTCATGTACTTTGGACTGTTTAAATGTTCTCACCAAAGAGGACAGATGACAGAGACAGTGTCAACAGGAGTCATCAGCTATGAGAAGGCCCTATCCTACTGAACTGCTGTCAAAGACAGGGACTTGTTCAGATAGGGAAGAAAGAAGAAGAAAAAGAAGACAGGGACGTGACAGGGAGTCAAATGTTGGCTGTTGATGAGGAGGCATGTTCTTCACTGGTGTGCCTTTTCTCTGCTTCTTGTGTATGATCTGTCTGCCTCAGAAGCCTCTTTAGTTTTGCTTTGGCTCAGCCTGAGAAAACATAAGAATATTCTATTGTGTACAATGCAAAAAATGACAAGCTGTCCAGTGATTTTAACTTGTTTCCAGACCTATATTTTTAGTCAAATTATCTCACTGCACTGGCAGATCATTTTGCTGGTTTCAATACATTTCACTTGATTCATGCCAATATGACAATGAAGAAAATCTTGAAACGAGAAACTTTCTCTGAGACAATTTCGAAATTTCGAAAGATTTTTTTTTTCAAATTTGTTAAAAGTGGTAAATTATCTGCCAGTGCAGTAAGATGATTTCACTAAAAAAAACAACTAAAATAAGCTTGTCTTATACTTAAATCTGGATACAAGATAGAATAACTTTGTCAGTTTTTGCATGCAGCTTTTGAGTGCTAGATATAACATGTTTTTGGTTTAATAGTATTAATTTGACTATGAAAACAAGAGCACCTTGCCTTTTCAGATGTTTTGCTCTTCACTCATCTGAACATGCAAAAAAAAGCCAAGGGAAGCAGCCACAGTTCTTTTCTTTCCCCCCCCCCCTTAGTTCATCAACCAATCCAGTGATGTTAGATGCTTGAGTGTTACATTAACTCTTCTCCCCAAGGGGCTTTTTGCAAATGTGTAAGCGACATTTGAGCGATCAACCGTCAAGGGCATTGAGCCAAGTAAATATTTGCATCCCAGCTGAAAAGATGAGAAAGTGTGTGTCAGCAAACAAGTGACTATTGATATGGATTTTAATATGGCTATACGTAAATAAAACAGCCATAATCCCCGTAGTTTCATCTTGTGTTTCATTACATATCCTGTAGTTATAATATCAATCAGTAGTTACAAAGCACATATAGCTAGCAACAGATTCACATTCTCTGAGCTCATTCAGCTTATTGAAAGATAAGAAAACTGCAAATAAATGTGCCTTACCTGGGAGAATATCACCCTCCATAACTGTCTTTTTAAATGTTTTTAATTTCCATGGGTTGCCAAACTAGGACTGTAAAAGCAGTTAACATCATACAACATATACTGGTTGAATTGCATATGCTGCATTGGCCATTTGAATGGATATTGGAATGAATTGTAAAGCATGTAATGGACCCTGACATGACATTTATGCACTTGAAATACAAATGTCTTTTGCTCAGCCCTAATAGTTTCTATTTTCCTTATCTAATTAATATGGATGCATGATATCTGATTTAGATGTAACAGAAAGATGCTATTTGAAATGTGATACAGTATATTGAGCTGGTTATTTTATCATGACTACGATCCGTCCTTAGCAGGTTGGGGGCAGTAATGAGCCACAGATAATTCTGGTCAGCCTCAATTTTATACAAAGAAGAAGGAGAATCAACGTCAGCAAATCTGTCAGAAATGGTAAGAAGGATTTAAGATAAATAAACGTTAGTAAATTACATATAGAGGACTAATTGAAGCTATAAGTCCTAAAATTGTATATTGGGAGCTACGGCTAATTTAACTCATTCATGAAATCGATGTAGGCTAATGCATAGTTATTGGAATCTATATGGGAAACGTGCTAACGTTAGTTAGCTAAGATAGCTTGCTAAATTAATCCAAGTAAGGTAACGTTAGCGTGAAATCGACGAGCATTTGAGTTTTTCGTCTCTGTTTAAGCTTACGGAAAAATGATTTAGAATAATGCCTTTATTGTCATTGCACAGCTGTAACGTTACAACGAAATTTAGTGCGTCCCCTGAGCGGTAACGTTAACTTACATAACGTTACAATATATATAAAAACAGCTGGATCTTCAACAGATCAACACACATATGTAGCCTACTGCATATTTAAGACTACACACATAAGTATAGAAACAAGTAAAAAAAAAAAAATGAAATTAATGAACTGAATGGATTAAAACCAGGGCCAGCTCAGGCTTCTGAAGCTGCAACCTTGGTCAGTCTTTCACCGATTGCGTTCTCTCCATACACCAGTGAACGTCACACCACATTGAGCATTTTTCAATCCGGCATACATCAAATATACCAGACAGTAATTAGTTCAGTAACATTTCAACTTTCAAGCTTGCTGTTCACTCAGTCTTCCTCCACCAAAACACACCGCGGTGTGCGGAAGTGAGCCGTGGTAAATTGTAATAGTTGAGGTTTCTGTTGCAGTAAAATGCTGCTTGATGGATCAGAAGAATGCCGAATTGACCAGTGAGCACTACCAAAGCGTAAATTGGTTTTATGTAATATTGTACCACGTGTATGTTTGCAGAAAAAGCAAAACCAGATTAAATATTCACATTTATGAATGGTGCTGGGCGTGACCCACTGTCACCAAAACTAGCCTCTCTGTAAAGCCTGCTTCTCAGTAAAGCCTCCCCCTTGGCAGCAAAGCGCTCACTGTTGCCATATAGCTGTCATTTTTTGCATTTTCAGTAACTTAAAACCATTTTGAAAAACAATAGCCTACATATTTCCATGTCCAAAAATATCTCACCTCACTTGTCTGTTGGTTCTCCTGAAATACTGCATTGTAAAACAGACTTGTCAACTTGTACACTACGAGGGCAATTGTTCAGTTGAAGTATACAGAAGAAAGTTAGAACTTTAGACCCAGTTTATTAAATTAACAAGGTAAGGCATAGGTCTAGAAAGTCTTGAAATAGGCCTATATGAAAAAAATATTTAGGTAATTTCCAGGTCTTTGGAAATTGCACAAAATAGTTTAGCAAAGTATGGGGGGGAAATAGTGTTTTTATTATTATAATGAAGTATTCAGTCCCAAAATATACATAGAACTCATTTTCTGTGGTTTTAGACCCACTGCCATCTGACATACCCTCCCTTACATGTCCATAAGTGTCAGAGGCTCCCTGTGTGTGCAGTGCATGGCCTCCTCTCAGTTGGTTCAGCTAAAATTTCTTATGTTGACACAGCCACCCATGGTATGTCAGTGTAAAAATAGGAGGAATAAAAAGTCTGGGACAATCAGAAAGCCCATGGGATAAGTAATGAACTAAGTATTAAAAGTGAGCTTAGTGTATCGTTCTAATCAGAGCTTCTTTGCTTTCAGGCCACTGGGATCGACCAAGCAGTCGGCATGAGTCTGGTGGGCTTCAGCCTGCTGCTGTTTACATACTACTCTGTCTGGGTCATCGTCTTGGTAGGTGCGGTTTGTTTCCCTAAAATCCTAGCTGGAAAGACTCCTTTAATGTATGGGATCAGGATTATTCTACAGCCTAAAGACATGACTTGTTCCTGCTGAGTGACAATACAAACCTACACATAGTCCATTATCTACTCTAGATTATACAACTAAGCATGAATCACGTGTCACATTGGGGTAAGAATTCCAAACCTTGCATATTTTTTTCTGGTATATCCTCACACTATAGTTCATGAAATGACCTAAGCTGACAATACTGTTTCTTAAGGTGTGCACCACTCCTTGTCCTTGTTGCACATATTATTGTGTTAAAAATAGTATAAAAATGAACCCATTGATTCACATTTTCATAGAGGTACTTAGACACATCCATTCTGTTTGGACTAAACAATAATGCTAACACAGGGAGGAATTTCACTCTCTATAATCCATATGTAAGCGAACATTGTCTGTTCATTAAAAACATGTGATACTGTGTCCTCTTCCAGCCCTTCGTGGACAGCGATCATGTGCTGCACAAGTATTTTCTTCCCCGGGAGTACTCGGTCATTCTGCCAGGCATCGCAGCAGTAATACTGCTGCTCTGTATAGGTGAGTAGATATCTGCAGCTATATCTAACTGATATAGCTGATAAGTAGTATAACTGATGAAACGTAACGCACAGCAGAGGGAGTGTTCAGACTGAAATATGGACTGAACCGACCGCCACAAACCTCTGTAGACATTAAATTTTTGGATTGTAAACATAGGCAGAAGACTTGGCTTCCTTGAGCCCTAGGGGAGGAGTTGTCATTCTTCTTCATTATATGATAATATAATCCAGTTATAGTATTACAAACCTCACTAAACTGTGCTAAACCAGTACTAAACCAGTACTATAGTGGTTCTGTGGCTTTAAGTGGGCCTTCACCATTTGTTTCCTAATGAAGCATGGGTATTCAAGTCCCCTCAGTATAGTTTCTTTGAGTTGTAAGACTGTATTTCATGGTTGGCCAGCAAAAATATGTATATATGGTTCTGAAGACGGGGTTATCAACCGTTAACCTTTTCATACAGAGCTCAAAAAGTTGTGGAAAACCCCAGGCTACTAAAAAAGTAATCCACCAGATGTTTATGTTATTTTGCTTAGACCTATCCACACCATTTTTTTATTGAATGAATGTTGTGCTCTCTGTTGTTGAGTGAGATATGAGAATTAACCTTAAACTGTCATAATAGTCATTTCAAACTTAATAAGGTACTTATCTGCTCCGTAGGGACCTTCACTGCAGTTGTCATCTGGAAGAATCGTAAGCCGAAGAAAGTGGACTAGACGCAGGATGTGAGAGATACGGCTGTGTGGGTCAGAGTGTGTGACAATTGCCTCGATGCTGCTTGACCATGTAAAACCGTCCCTGATGGCTCCATCTTTATTCCAACAGTTATTCAGGAAAACCAAAAAACATGTCTCTGTCCATTATCAAAGGCTCTTAATGCTTACAATATGACACAATCTTTTATTCATTTCACAACTTTGAATCTCATTTAAAAGGTGTCCAAAGGTTTTTGACAATTATCAATGAATCATTTGGGCTGCCAGGTGCACTGACCTATCAGTAGGATTGAGGTCAGTTGGTGTATGCAAAAATCTTGATTCCTGCTGTAGGCATTAGGCAGTGCTAGATTGCTAGCTGATGGATTGAGAACATGGTGAGTTCATACCAGTGTAATTTCTACTAGACCAAGGGCAGTGGAAACCTCTCCTGCACTCTGTAGGATTGCATGGGGATACAGTAGATAATCCCTCAGATGTGTGGCAGTCTGGTCTGTAACATGTAGTGAGTAGGCATCTTGAAGGAAATGGACTGGTTTCACTTTTGCCTTTACAGGTAATTATCAGTGAAGTGGTAGCGGGGGACCCGCTCTGTGGTAAATACACCAACAGGAGTACATGTCACTGGATGGAAAATGTGAGATTTCCAACTTTAATGTCAGCAACACATTTGTTTGTAAATATTGTGACATAGAGGAATCCATTTTTGTTATGTTTTTATTACTCCAAGTGATGTACCTTTTTCCTGATCAAATCCAGACTCTGGCTGCACTGCAGTCTGTTGCACAAAACTAAGGTTGAAAATGGGAGAAGGGCCAAGGGTCCCATATCTGTACGTGCAATAAAATGTTTGGGTTGTGAGTTCTGCCTTGTGACTTATGAATTATTCCTTTTCAGTCCTATAGCTCTATATCCAATACTCATTTAATTTCCTAAAAATAATTTCATTTGTAATATTAATTTTCATCATGATTACAATTATTATTATTAATAGCAGCAGCAGTTGCCTACTTGTAGTATTTGTAGTAATAGTAGCAGCGTATTATTAGTAGTAAGAGTAACAGATTATCAGTAGTAATAGCAGCAGTAGGCCTACAATTATTACGGTAATAATAGTAGCAGTATCAATATTAGTAGTAGTAGTTAGCAGCCTAGTACTTGATGCCATGAGTCAGCAGCATGTGCTGTAGAAACACCATCATCCCAGCTCCGACATTACGGGTGATGTGTGACATTTGGTGATGTAAAAAGCACCGGGCCCCTCGTGAGCCCAGTGTGGAGCAACAGCGTGCGGCCGGCCGGTCGGTCAGTAGGAGGTCTGTCTGTGGCGCATGTGGTGCAGGGTGTGCCGGGCTCCGCTCAGTGTGAGCACACTGACTGCAGGATTGACATGTGAGCGGAGCGCACGCCGGCAGCGGACCGATCTCAACTCGCTGCGTCGATGAGCCAAACGGAGGCAAGTACACAACCTCTCTGACACTTTTATCAGAGGATGCGAAACTTAACATTCGAGAGTGCGTTTTAGGATTAAATGTGTGACGTTTGTGTATTGGATGGTGACCTTAAAGTTTGTAATATCCAAGTTGCCATCGGGATATCTTTCCTATTTGCGCTATCGCTATGATGAGAAACGACCGTGGAAAGTTGAGCATCGCGACGCATCGTTTTAAAAAGACGCATCTGTGTCAGTGTGCGGTGTCCAGCAGGTAATGCCAGTGGGGCAACAAAAACAGGTTTGTTATCCATACTGACTAATTGATAAGCCTAAACAAATCCATTCCTCTAATAAGCTACAGCTTTGGAGACAGTTTACTAAACATTTACCGTAGGCATACACACCTGAAAACTGAAAACTTTCGAATGCTTTGATTTGCCCTGATGCAAGATGCTAATCTAATAACAATAATGTAATGTATGGAGGAGTGTGTTATTGCGAAATAGCTACTGCAGCATGCAGGACAGTTATATAGGCCTAGTGGTAAATAAAAAGGTGGATAAACGATGAACTCCTGTCAGTGATCATCATAAGTCAAACAACCACAATATAACAAAATATATCTTCATCAGTACCTATAACCTCAGTTTGATGCTACTTACTGTGGTGCACAGTAGCATACAGACAACCTATAGAGTTGAGCTGAGTTTAGGGTCGTTTACTCTCCATTACATCCCTGATCCAGGACTTGAAAAGAGCACCTCTCTGCTTGTTGTCAAGAGTGCAAGCTGCTTGGTCAGCATCATTGGGTTTACATAGGCTATGTGAAGGGGACGGTCAGTGTGGACGGGACAACTTGCTGGCCATTTAATCAGACCTGATGCCAAATTTTCAGAAGGTCGTCCATGATGCAGCAACATTTTTCTCTGATCTTCTAGATCCTGTTCTGAGCTCCTTCCCCAGTCACGATGTTGACGCCTCCTGGCTAAATTGAACAGTTTTGTTTGAAAAAAGGTGAGAAGATCAGCTTTAAGCTGTAACCCACTTGACCAGGCCAAATTTACTTATTCTGTTAACTCCGCTGTCTTGAGCTGTTATTAACTTCCTAGAAGACAGTATTTAGCCATCTAGGTGCTGTTGCAATTGAATTTGTCAACAAGGCCATTTGACACTTCATTTGACAGTCCTAGTATTTCATCACAAACTTTATCACTAACTACTACTACTACTAAAACCAAAAGCTCTGGAAGGGCTAGTGCTACTACTACTCTCATATGCACCACAGCCAGGTGCTAAATGCTGCTGCAGACATTATCTGCAGAGGCATCACCCAACGCAAGTCCTTCGGCCCAGCAAGTGGGTAAGAAACTTCAACCCCAGCTGAGAATATCAGTACAGCTCCTGGCAGCTGAAGCTAGCTGGGGAGAAAGCTTAAATTCCCATGCATAGACTGCTACTGTCAGAACCATTGAAGCCAGGTGGTCATGTTGGTGGGCTGCAAAGAGTTTGTGAACCAGTCTAAGTGCAGCACTTGCAGTTTCCTGGCATCACAAGCATGCACAAGTGGAAAGCCATCAAAAGCACCACAGAGGCTGCAGAGAAGGCTTCAGGATTGGACACAAGAGACTGCTCAACCTGCACTAAGTCACCTGGGTAAGGGTGTCTGATGTTGAAAGGGGTCCAACACCAGCTCACTGATAAAACACTCGGCAAGAAATCGAGGTGACAACAGACGTCACCGAGGGTCTGTTTAGTAGATCTTTGGTTTTGCCACTGGTCATGCCTCAAGACCCTCCGTCAGCTCTGAGTAACACAGAGCAACATGGATTGTTTAATTCTCCATGGAGTGTAGGCAGGGCCGCTGCTGGCCATTTGGGTGCCCTAAGCGTAATTGTTTTGTGGTGCCCCCCACCAACCCCAAAAGAAAAGATACACACAAATACTTCTTTGAACGAAGAAATATATTATCATTATCAATTTCACAAATAAGAAAACCAGAACTATACAATAAGAGTATTACACCAGGCAAACACACGCTCACACAAACACAAATATGTGGAATTGCAATATTCTTCAATAAAAGAAACCGTTACCATTATTGTTAAAATAAATATAAATAAATAAGTAAATAAATAATAAAACAGAACTCCAAAATTTGTCACCCAAAACAGAAGAAAAGTCACAAAACTTTAC
>OMOV01099342.1:0-10623 GCA_900312565.1 Beryx splendens | reverse complement strand
ACAAAAACAGCACTCCTGGTAGTTGGTGAGTGTGTGTGTGTGTTTGTGTGTGTGTGTGTGGGGGGGCATTGTGTCCATCAATGACCATGTTTCCTGTTGAAGTGTCCTCGAGCAAGACACTGAAACTCCAGCAGCTTGTACCGTTCACTCATTTTAAGCGTCACTGGCTGAGAGAGTCAGCTAAGTCCCTCAAAATGTCAATGTAATGCAAGTGTGTTCTTGCAAAAGGAGCCTAATAAAAGAGCATTGTCTGAAGTTCATGCCCTCTCATTACTAACTTTCATCACACCTCTATAGTGAGCCAGTAGTTTCCCAACACACTCCCGCACTTTCTGCACTCTGTGTTTGTTAGAGTTGCTGTGTTTTGCAGTACCTCGGGGTATTTCTGACGCAGTTTCCAAGGGGTGTGCCTGGCACAGGGTGAGTGTGTGTACGTGTGTGTGTGACTATATACCCGAGGGGTGTGTCTGTGTGGCTCCTGTGGTGGTGAACTCCATTTCGGCTGGGGCCCTCTGTCTTGGAGGAGAGCAGCTGAAGAAGGAGAAAGAGGAAAAGGTCAGTCCGGTGGTGAACCTCACAACTGTAATCAACCGGTTGTTGGCATGTGGAATCTGGAAACGCCGATGTATGACACGCGCTGCAGGAATGATCTGCATCCTGCGCACCTCCTGCAAAACAACCAGCCTGTTTTCCCTGCATGTGTTCGTGGCCACAGAGGAGCTGAGAGAAAACCTGGACAGAGAAGTTTTAGATGTATAATTTACTGTGTGTGTGTGTTCAGTGGCATTAAATCTCACTCCAACAGCATGCAACTGACTTATTATGGTGCCATCTGCTGGCACTCAAGGTGAACAGGCGCTGGTTTTCTCCAGCGATGTGAAATGAGCTTGAGGGCAAGGTAATACCCAGCTAATGAATAGAAGGCAGAGAGAGTAATCTTACAGACAAAGGCGAGGGATTATCAGGGAGGAGCAGGGCTGTGCTCGGTCTTGATTTGCCGTTCCTGTCATCCATCTCATGTACCTAACCCTATAGTCCGAGGGAGGATATTTATCACCTGCAGGGTCAATACAAACCCTGGTTAACTGCTGACCGGGAGGGATCTGGTCCCCGTAAACTCTGATTGATGCTCTTGACCCATCGGAGGCCCCGGCCGCTTCATTCTGCAGATGGACTCTTTACCTCTGCCCGCTCCCTCAGTTCATGGACGTCGTGGTGATAAAGCGTCTCCCACCTCAATCACTCAACTATATGTCTCTATTGACAGACTTGGCTTGGTCCAGCATCATTAAGGTTCATGACAGATGACAAAAGAGCAGTTAATGAAGGGCGCTGTTTGGATGGAGAGTTCCTTGAAATGGAGGTCAAGCCGAGGAAAGAAACATTTTAGCTGATTCTTCCATCCACAGTGAGTCATAATGAGGGAGCAGGTGGGGGTTCAGTGTCTTTTTTGATGAAGACCGCTCCCAGATATCAAGCACAGATGTTTATTTCAATGGCATAATGCCAAAAAAGCTCAACGTTTTCTTTCTTTCGACCCTGAAAGTATCTTGTGGAAACATCAGGGCCTTTTGTCGGCATTATGTCATTGAAATATACTGTACATCTAAGCTTCATATTTGTGTGTCATCTTTAACTAGTTTTTGAAGAAGGAAAAGTCCATTTCCAAGTCCAGCCCACCCGTGGATGCTCCCACACTGTGATGTTCAAGGCACTGCAGCGATTATTTTGTGATGAAGTGTTTTATTTATTTTTTGCTGAACCCACTTTCCCTCAACCTGCCTCAACTACTTCTACTTCATTTAGTGACTTCCTACATTTCCCAGAATGCCCTTTGGCAACCCCCAGAGAAGTGTTGTGGACTTGTTGCATTCAGCTGAGGGTGTAGATGTAGAGAGCGGTACTGACAGAGGAGTGAGTTTTTCCAGTCGAGAAAAAGCAAAAGTGCGGCCCTCGCGCAAAACGCGATGTCTTGTGGTTTGCATTGCATTCTGGTCTCTCTCCTGCTCCTGTGGGTGGAGAACCTGGTCTCTCTCCTCTTCTACGATGGGTTTCTCCGTGTATGGTTGTTGAGCGTCTCTTGGTGCAACATGGCGGCTCTAGAAAGAAGCCCTCGCTCTTTGATTCTGAGGAACTGACACCAAAACCTGTTATCCAAGCAAATGAGAAAAATAGTTTTTTAGACAGAATTTATGTTTTAGGGTGGATTCTTTCCTCTAACGCAATCTTCAATGCAACTAAATGGGTATGAGTGCATATCTGTGACCTTTTGGTTAGAGGGCAGCCTGCTGGAGCGGTAAACTCCATCATTTCACGCCTACAGTGAGAGGTAGGTGCTCTCATCTGACTTTCCTTGTTTGTGTCGGGGGCACACTTCTAATGAAAAAGGAAATCAAAAGATTCTTATCTTGTACCGCTCAGGAAATGATAACTCCAGCGTAGAGAGACGAAAACGGCCATTCAATAAGTTGCAGCAGTGTGTGTATCTGCCTATCTGCCCCGTCACGGGTGGAATCGCAACGCGGCTCATATCGAGGCCCACCAAAGGGCATCAGAGGATGTAATAAAAATAATAAAGAAGGAATGGTACTATCACCTCAGGAAAATACACACATGGTTTTCTTGTAATTCAGAGCCATAACCCAGCTCTAGCTCTAAATAACTCTGTGGCTTTAGCAGAAGCTGAGTCGAGTTTGTTGGACAGCTGTTATGATAAAACGATGATGATAAAAGCTCACATGTGTCTCAGAGTGATCAAGAACAACACAAAAGGTCAAAGGGTTTTGGTCTTATGAACACAGACAAAGAGGCACAGACAACATCTGTTACAGTTATGGGAGAATTTGGTCCTACAGCATTGTTTTCTTTCTGTTTGGGTTGTAAAAAAACAAAACAACAAAAATTGATCACATGTCATTATATTGACTGCTGTATTGTTTTATTATCATGTCTTTGAAGAAAAATACTAGTGAAAAGAAGAAGAAGAAAAAACAATCATGGGAGAATTTACTCAAAAACAAAACATACATGTCTGGTCGTTTAGTTGACTGTTGAATTAGACAATATCAGTTTTGTACATATTTTGATATATATTTGTAGGAATCCACTGACACTGGGCTTTACAAGTAAAAACAGTTGGGAGTTGGGATAAACTAACACGAGAGGTGAATCCGGATTCCAGTGACCGTGAAAATCAGTTTGTAAACATTAAAAAATATATCAGTTTTGATATTTTCATAAACTAATCAAATCAAACGTCGTCAAATTGCCTTATTTTTTTGTTTTTAGGGAAACTGCCTCCAGATTTCCATACCAGTTATTACTACTCAAAATAAAAAGAGACTTGACTGCATTCGGTTTGTTGGATTGTTGGGTTTCCGTGCGCTGTGTCCGTCTCGTCTTGTTAAACTGTTTACTGGAAGCCTCCAAGAGCTCTTAAACTCTCCATCCGGCTTGTTTACTGTGGAAGCCTCGACTAAAATAAACCACAGAGAAGTGAAATCACGCTGCAGCCGCGGGCATTTTTGCTCAGTTCCACTCTGCCTGGTATCTATTTTTTGTTCCATGTATTTCTCTTCATTTTCTTCTTCTTCCTCTTCTTTTATACAGTCTGTATGTAACGTGCTGTAAGTCTTAATCATTGTAGTGTGTATATCTCTAAACTGTAATATTATTAATGCATCTTGTGGACCAAAGACAAACTGTTATCTTGGTGTTATCTTGGTTGGAGATCCATCTTAATAATAAATTATAAAGTTACATTTCTATAGATCCACACATCTGGGAGGAGAGAGGAAGAAACCTCATGTTGTCTTGTAACTTCATTAGCACGCCTTATCGTCTTCCTTCCTGTCTGGCTTTTTCGTCCTGTCGAGTCATTTTCAACACATCTGAACAAGACCTGTTGCACTTCTCTGCACAACAAATTAAAGGTTTCGTTCCAAAAAGTGATGTAAACAACTCAGATGATAATATCTTCTGAAATGTTTTCATTTCTTCTAAAAAAGGAAAAGGCTCAAAATGGCTAATAACTTCATGCTCACTGTGTCAGACGGAGCAGCTGTTTTTAAAGAGGTGGGTGTCTTATTTTGGAAAGAAACTCTCCATATGTTGATGTATCGAAAATAGTGTTGCACCAAGCTAGACCCAAAGTGCCACATCCTGTGTAACGGTGCAGGCGGTGCTGGTGGAGAACCGGGTGTGCCAGGGGAGGAACATCTGTACAGGCTGGACGGGGGACGCTCAGCCCGGGGGGGGATGGAGCCCTGCCAGCCTTCCTCTGGCTTGATGTCATAGCATGCTTCATCATTTTCACTATTCACTGCTGCAACAGCTGATGGAGCGTCGGGCCAAAAGATTCAGATTGTGCCCCCCAAAAATGTTGGATCAAGGATCTTGTCTCCTTGCGATGACCCACTTTCATTTCAAGTTCGGTTACAAAGGAGCCAGTGTAACTCAACAACGAGAGCAAAGAGCAAACTGAGGAGACTGGGTGGAAGAAGAGGTTCAGCAAGGGAATAAAATACAGTGTAACATTATTAATAAGGTAATAAGATGTGTGAAAGAGCGAAATCTGTATCCTTTTCATTAAATATGCAGCAGCCTCCGTGAAACAAACCATCTCAGCCCAAGGTCACAGATATTTCATCAGCATCTAATTAATGGTCATTTGTTCAAGTTCGTGGTGATGATGACGTTCTGTGTCTTGTCTTACTGTATGTAGTTTGGTGTATTTATGTTGATATATATTTATGCTTGTTTTTGTGCATCTGTCTACAAACAGAATTTCCCCTCAAGGATTTCTAAAGCTGAAGTGAACTGAACTGGCTGGTGGAACCGGTTTCAGTCTGGGTGAAAAATCACAAAATTACATTTAACATAAAGAAAATCTCAGTGCAGCCGTGCAATTTAATGTGCAACATAAACACAACATATAGAGGATTCAAAGTGCCACAGTGTCATACATGTGAGATAACACTAAGATAATGAAGTCTGTAGATCTCTGGGTTTTTGATTTAAGATCTCTAACACGGTGGTCTGCAGCGATCCAGAACAGCAGCAGCCTCGCTGAGGGCTCGCTTGTTGAAAGCAAACAAGCTGCAGAACACAAAGAGTAGTGTGCATGATTTGACCCAAGAAATTGGCTTTGTAAAAAGTCAATCCTCTGACAAATCGGCTTCAGCTGCGGGTGTCTGTCAAGAGATCAGGAAGGCCGAAGTCCCTCCGCTGCCAGACGAATGTGCAGTCAGCGCCCACCGATGGTTGTGAGCCACGAGCAACAGGCAGCTGCTGTTTGTCATGATAGTCGTCTTTAAAATGACTGAAAGTGTGATTAGAAATGAAAGAAGGAAAGGTAGAAGTCAGAGGGAAGAGTTGGCAAGAGATTTTAGCCAGGTTGTCCGATTTGAGATCAAAAATGTTGAAAGCCATGGATCATTATAGGGACGGGACGATATGTTTATCTCACAATACGATTCCACACGTGATATGGGGTTTGTGACTCGATACAACCACGATACGATATAATAAATAAAAATTCAATGACAACAAAGTCTGACTGCGCAGAAGAATTATGTTTATTTTTGAGCCACAAATATTTCTAGCGATGACTGAAAACAATTTAAAAATACCATTACAAAGTGAAAATAGTATAATTTTGGTAGAGAGCTTGTGAAACTGTGATGGGCAAACTGTCTCATTTGTGATTACTACAGCAGAATAAAATGGAGTTAATATCACAATTCATTTTTCTGCCCCATGATACGTACTGTCACATTTTTGTATTGCGATATATTGAATTTCGACATATCGTCCCATCTCTAATGACAAACATTAAAAAAAACATTTGCAGACAAACAACATACAACAACGCACATTGGCAAAAACATCGCAGAAGAGGTGAGAAATTCACAATTTTAATTCACTAGACGCTCGCTGAAGGCAGCAGTGGGGCAGCAGCAGCAGGATCAGGGGTCGAGCCTTAATGGATCTCGGCTAAACAAAACCAGCCCAGCTTCAGTGACGCAGATGTGAAAATATCCTCTTAACCAGAAGGTGACTATCTCTTACTTGATGTGTTTGACAGCAACAAATCACACTGTGGATCACTGTGTGTGTGTCTGTGTGTGGTGTCCGTTGCGGTAGGAAACAGCTGGTGGTGCTGCAGCCCTCCAGGTGTGGAGAAGCCACAGTGTTTATGTCACCTGGCCTCTGTGTTTGCGCTGACGAACACCGTACTGTCAGACTGAGTCATCCTGACCTGAGGAGCGGGGAGGAGACCCAACATCACGTCTACCTCAAGTCTGTTACATCTAACGTCTGGCCGCTTTGACCCCTGAGCAACTTCTGCTTGTGATGTTGACGACGTGAGAATGTAAGCTCGATGTACTTTGAAATTACCGATGCACTCACTTTGGATAGGAGTGTCAGCATGTAATAAATCATGTGAACAGAGCAGATAAATCAGTCAACACTTTTATTGCACTCACATAGAAACGTTTACGTGTCAGTTTTGAATTACTAACTTTTCCATAGGCAAATACCATGTAATGTAACATGGCAGACCATTTTTTATTACTCTATTTTAACGGCCTGAAATACATTATTTTACACAAAATATTAGGAACACTTTGTCTTCCCATGACTCAGTTAATCCAGGGGAAAGCTCGGATCCCCCTGTTGACTTCAGCTATTCAGTCCACTGCAGGTGTGAAAAGGAAATTGTAGATGAAGCAGACAAGACTTGTTAAAGAAAGAAGACAACTGAGACACACATTGTACAAAAGGAAGATGAAACTCCATAACAGCAAGGTGTTCCTTATATTGTCTTCACTGTTGAGCGTGTACATGCAGTTCTGAGGTTGTATCACTAGAGGGAGCCATTGCATTGCAACAGCTGAGGAAAGAATCTCAGCAGAGAGTTTGCAGGAGTTTGTTCCCTCATCAAATGAACTTTTCATACCAATACTTCATATGTCTGAAACATTTCCAATATCGCTGTATCCAGAATAGTAAGCTAACTATCGTTGTCCAAATTCATGCATTTTCTTTACCCGCTTATTTCTATTCAGCATCACAGGGGGCTGGAGCCTATCCCAGCATGCACTGGGTGGCAGGCAGGGAAACACCCTGGACAGGTTGGTCTTCAGTCCATCACTGGGCGAACACAGATAGATACTCAAATTCACACCTATAGGCAATTTAGAGTCTCCAGTCCCCCTGACTTGCATGTTTGTGGACTGTGGGAGGAAACCCAGGTGAACATGAAAGCTCAGCACAGAGAGGGACCGAACCCACGATCTTCATGTTGTGAGGTGACAGTGCTTACTGCTGAGGCCGCACAGGATCTGGTAACTTACAAACTTCACCTGCTGCTTTCACTGTTTTCACCAGCCACCTCGGTTTGAACAGCGCAACAGGGGAGACCGGGGATGACTGTAACACATTTTGTCTCAGGGCCTGTAACTCTGAGTTTTGGTGTTAGAGCTCTCAAATTTTGACATAACTACAAATAGCAATCACTGTAACCATTATAACCTCTAATATAATATAACAGATTTTTTCAAGTGTTACAACTACCAGCACCCCTGTCAGCAGTATATTTCTAGCTGTTGTAGAATGGCGGTTTCAGATTAGCGTGGATGGAATGCATCACATTTTACTTGAGAGACTGCTGTTTAATCTAACAGAAGGTCTATCATTTTAACTTCAGCAATATCAGTGCCGATCAAAATATAAACTTGGTCTAAAAAAATACTTTCTTACCTCTGTTTTTTTTTTTTTGGGTTGTAAAATTTGCAGCTTTGCATGCACAGCCATGAAACTGCACATGTGAGATCAGAAAGAACGTGGGTGTGTACAGTAGTGATCATAGCTTGTTCCTGATTAGTGAAACTGGTGCTGTTACAATTAACCCCATGTTACAACTATCCCCGGTCTCCCCTAGGACCCTCAGATGATACCTGATCACCTGCCAAAGTGGCTAAAAATTCAATATAATTTTACCAGCCACAGACAAAGGAGCAGTGGGCTGGTAGCTGGTGGTAATTCCTCGCTCTGTCTGTATCAAGTCACAGCCAGTAGCTCCTAGTTGTCACTGTCCAACCCCTCTGCCTGCCCGGCGGTAACACTGCCGTCTCTGTGTTCTCTCATCCTCCTGTTATGTCTGCTCCGCTCCTGCTGTGTGAAGCTTTGGAAATTTCCCCTCTGGAGCTCCATGAGCGGGTCTCACTCTGCCGGGACCTTTACCTGGTTAGCTAGGTGGAGACAACGTTCTCTGTGGTGGGAGATGCAGCATATGCCAGTCAGGTTGAGAGTGTTTACGGTGCGTTGTGCTTCAATGCTCTCATGCCCCCTCACTGGTCAATGGCCATCTGTTTCGCTTGTTTCTGTCTGTGCAGTGGCTGATGTACAAACCGTATTTGCTATAGATCTTAAAGGTGGTAGCAGATACAAATGATGAGTTTTATTTCTCTATGTTGAACCTCTCTGTCATGCATGATGATTGTAGAGACACACAGGGGTATTTGTTACCGGTGTCGTCTGGGATTTGTAACCTGTGTGTCTTACTACTGGTGCCTTGTAATTTTGAAAATCGCACTCAGATGTTGGCTAAATGCCTGAAATGTGAATATAAACTGTAGAAACAGGCTGTCAGTCACCCCTCTGAAGTTCCTCCTGCATATGCTGGACTGGTATAGACTGTCTACTAAAAAACAGTTTTCATTTAAGTTCTTCATAACTGAATTAAAACTCTGGTGGCAGCATAAACAGGACATCCTGCACTGATGCCCTCAGTCTGCTGCATCCATTGAAATCAGATGATTCAGACAATAAACACTGCCTGCGTTGACTGAACTGGGCCTAAACATGTTAGAAACGAATAATACAGTTTTCAGTAAATGATGAGGCTTGCCTTGGGCAGCATATTTATGTGCATACTTTTGGTGTGAATTAAGATTGAATACAGTCTCTTGAGTATTGCCCAACAGTTTTATTTGTTTCTCTTGTAACCATGGAAATGTTGTACCAAGCCTGGCAACAGGAAGCCCGTGAGCAATACTACAGAGGCTGGCATGAGAGAAACTCAGACACAAACGTTAGTCAAGGTTTGGAGGGGACTGCTGCTGGAAATGATGTTTTTCAGTGGCTCTGCTCCACCTTCATTCTTATGGATTTTTTCCACAGGTAGCTGCAACAGGCTGTTTTCTTTAAGGCAAATGAATGAAGCCAGTTGCTACTGTGTCTATTGCAAACCAAGCTAAAATAACCTTATTCCGCCATGCAGTGACCCTACAACAGGTGTTGATTGCATTCAAATGAGTAGTTATATTCCTAATGTTGCATGTCCACCTTAAATTCATCATTAGAAATACAGTCTGTAAATGTTTTTTTTGGTCAACCAAGGGCTAAAGCTACCTAATATTCTTTAAAAAGCAGAATCATTTGTTCTAATTTTTTCTAAGCGAATGCAGCATTCTTCTCAGATGATGGCTTTCTCATTTAGGAAAGAAACTCGACTTATGCAATAACTTGAACTTCACTGTCTCTCTGTTAAACCTGCATATTGTCAGCTGTAGCAGTCTAACTGTTGGAAGATTCAGTGTAGCATAGTTTTGGGTTCAGGTGCTTCCATTCATTCCATTCCAAGTCATGGACGGTGGAAATGGTTTTCCAGACACGCTGTCCAGTGTTTTTACTTTTGAGAGTGTTTCCTTATGTCCGTCTCTGCTGAGTTTCCAGTTGCATTTGATTGAAGATGCAGGTGTTGCTTTCTCACAGGTCAAGTGAGGCTTAGTGGCTACAGCAGTGACAACCTGTGCTGTACCTGTATCTTAAAACGCACCTGCTCAATCAACTAAATGTCACTACAAGTTATGAGCATCAATACCTTCTGTTTTATCTGACGAAAGGTGAAATGTTTTCTCTGTGATAAAAGCACCGTCTTTTGGAGACTCTGGTGGGAGTTTATTGACACACATGGTTCCGAAGTGTGGGGTCTTGTTCTTTAAAGGGAACATCACTGCCAGCGGACGTAGCGTACCGGCAAAATGTCAGGGGGCTCAAATTCACATAAATATATTCACAACGCAAATCAATAGATATCATAGATATTAATATAGGCAGTGCCATGCTTGGTGATAAAGAAGCTGCAATTTAAAATGCAGTTATCTCTGGTGGTTGCAACTTATTTATAGAGGGAACTGAAACCATGAGAAAAGGCGTGATCTATTACACAATTAGTATCATCATGACTAAATATCACAAGTGAGAAGCAGCAAAAAAACCTGCTAATATCTAAGAAATGCTAGATCTTATTAAATACACGAGGAGGCTCGATTTGAATGGGCAGGCTGTAGTGATCACTTCGGCATCCTGGTAATTCAATTGTGGACGAAATGTAAAAAAACAAAAAACAAATGCAGATTGGATTATATTAAATTTTAATGTGCACAGCGTGATATCGTACAGTAAAAGCAGGGAAGGAAAAAATCGTTTCATATAAAAATATCACCTTTAGAGCTTAAAAAACTCAATTCAAGAAACAGGTGCTATGATATTACCATCCTTGTGAAGAGACAGCAGGTAGACCAAAGGTGACGGAATCAAAGCTTCGTGTCACGA
>OMOV01099341.1:0-10331 GCA_900312565.1 Beryx splendens | reverse complement strand
ATGATGTAATAATTTTGATAGATAATGTAATAATGTAAAAAAGAAGGCTTTTTTCTCGGAAATGTAAAGTGTGCAAGTATACAAAATTTATAATACTGTTAGTGTAATGTTAGCCAACTGAAAACACTAACATTTGACACTGATTTCATGTTTGGAAATGTAAACTCTGTGCTTTATGTAGAATTTGAACGTTACAACAGATGGCAAGTGGTAAGTTCTTATCAGGCGAAGATTCATTAAACTCAAATCCCAATCAATGGGAAACAAACCCGCCCATACCCATGCTGATTGGTCGTTATCTGTCAAAATTATTACATCATCGGTTTTGAAAATAAATGACCCACCTGGAAGGTATTACATTATGGATAAAAATGTTATTACAAAATCAGTCAGCCTGGTGGATTTTATTACATTATTGGTAAAGTTATTACATTATCGGGTTTTATCACATTTTCGATCAAGTTAAGTGCAAATTTTATTACATTTTCTGGCGTTATTACATTTTCAGGAAATTATTACATTATTGGGTGCTACAGGGCTCCCCTGAGCTCTTGGGCCCCTGGGCCTGTGCCTGGTTGGCCTGTTTAGTAATCCATCCATGGCTATAGTGTTTTCATGTCATGCATAAATGTTTTTTTAATTGCACAGATATTTTAGTTTTAAGGAGTTGGAATCCTTGCACAGTAGGCCTACTCTATATCTAGTTTATAAGCAGGCAGTGTCTATTAAGCTTGGTGTTAATACGAGGTAGAGTTGTGTGGTGCAGTATTACTACTACTCAGTAGCGTAACGAGTCAGCGCCAGGCCCCAGTGCAAGATGGTCAAAGCAGGCCCTGCCCATCATAATGCATCATAATGTTCCGCTTGCTATTCAGTCTGCGGCCTGCCTTCCTCCTGCCTCTTCTCCTCCCCTCCCCATTCGGTACGGATTGTTACGTTACGACCTCAAACCGCCATGCTATACTTGACAAAATCTGGCAGCACCATAACAGATGAAAACATAATCGGTGACAGCGCACCCACACATTTACAACATTATTCATGTCTACGCATAGGCTTTATAAACATAAAACACAAGTGTGTAGGTTGATTATTAGTCATATAAATAATAAATAAGTTCTACTTTCTCACCATCTCCAGTAGTGTTTGGATGGAGCGCTGGTGCTAGCAGGTGTCGTCGGCTCTTGCTCAGTGGAACAACTAGTGCTGCTTGGTATCTCGTCTTTGTTTTTAAAGAAACGGGCTGTTTTTGGAAGCTTTGCTTTTCTTTCTTGGTTGCTTCTTTCAGTTTTCGCTTCTGAAACCCGCTTTTGTGTTTGTACTCCATCTCACTTACTTGCTGTCTTAACTCCTCTAACTTCTAACTCTTCTAACGCAGTAGTACGCATGTGTCCATAATGACCATAACCCAGAATTCCGCGGGGGCACTTTTTGCACATTTTTGAATGTCAAATCACCCATTAATCCTTATTTAAACTTAATTTAGAAATGTAACATAGAGGTATGACTCAATAAACTATATTGTTTTATGTTATTGTATTGTTATTTATTTGGTGAATGAATGACAATCAAGTCAGTGACACCATGGAACAGATGACTTGGCTCATTGAGTACTATAAATACTTAACGTTTACCATTAAAGTTTGTTGACTGTGTTTATACTGTAGACTTGATGCTCAAGACCTCATGACGTGGGAGTAGCAAGGTAAAGAGGGCCCAATGCGGCTGCATTATCTGTACTTGTGGTAGTTTGACACTGCTACTGCTGATATAACTACTACTACTGCTGACAGTTAGCCTACAATGACATTCAAACCCGGTAACATTGCTGAATAGTGTTACATAATTATTACTATAAATTCTGAAAGTAAATAATTAAGGAGGGCGGGAAAATAAACCTCTGGGTGGAGGCGGAGCTTGAAGCGCTGCTTGTCATTGGTGGCGACAACTCTCTCCACGTCCTCCAGTGGGTAGGAGCGGAACTGCAAGTGAGCAAGAAGGTTCTCCACAAACAGGAAGCTATCTAAGAGGATGGGAGTTGTTATGGTTATGGTCACATTCCACCAGCCAAGCAGCTTCATATCAGATTGATGCATCATATGACTCATTTGCTCCATTGTAAAACATCTATGCAGGCACAATCTGGCATAGAGATAACCTTTGACTCCTCGGGCCACAGTCATATAACTAATAATAAGAATACCAATGTAGGGTTAAAGTTCAGGGCACATGGTCATGTAAATATTAAGAAAGACCCAAATTACCACATCTATTTTTAGACATTTAGGCAACTTCAGCTATGGCTCCTAATTCAAATGGCTCAATTTTAAGTAGTTGTGATTTTGGCCTAAATGCTGAATTGAATATTGTTAATTTAGCCTGATAACAATAATAAGATACTTTGCTACAGCATTAAACATTTGTGAAACAGCTTTTGATTCAAGCAAACACAAGCGATAAAAATAAAGTAGTACATTATAATTGCCATGTTGTAAGGTATGTATTTCCTCCTTTCATGCATCTTTTTTATGAATCTTCATAACCCTAACCCTAACCATTAGATCCACTGCAACAACAGAGTTTTATGTCAAATTTAACAATGTAGGAACAATACCATCCTCTGTCTAAATCAAGTCTCACTCTGTCTCAATCACATACAGTAGCCTACTTATCCTATTTTCAGCAATATAACATGTTTTAGACCTGCGTTGTATATATAACTGATTTTTGACTAAAATTCAGATAGGACCTTATTATTCCAAGGTCATGATGTGACCTTGGAATAATACCTTTCTGGTACGGCCATGTTGTCGTTCTCACAGGTCTTGAGTTTCATGGCCTGCTCTTTCATGTTCTCTTGGAGGTCTTCGTTCTCTCAGCAGAGGAACTCATATTCCTTGTCTGCCTTAGGCTGCCTGCATCTGCTTTTGGCCATCTCTTTCTTGAGTGCCTTCAGTTGATGCTGCAGGCCCATATTTGTGTGTATTTGGTCCTCGTGTTCAGAGGCCAGCTCCTTATAGTTCCACTGAATGCCCGCCTTCTCTGCCTCACACACCTTCAGCTTTCTTGATAGCTCTATGGGATCCATGGTCTCCTCATTGTGGAGTTGTTCTTTTCGCTCCTTGTCTTTAGAGGAACCTCCTCTCTTTGAGGAGGCCTCTAGCAATAATCTGTCTCTAAAAATATCTTGTTTCTGGTCTCTGCTGCTGCTGTTCTTCTCCAGGTAATTGGTCACCGTCTTTGGGCGACATAAGCCTCTGTCACTGATGCATGCTGTTTTATGCTTGTGTTTCAATTGCGTCATAAAGAATTCTTAGCAGGCAGCATGATGTCAGTGAAAGCTAATTGGTTGAGAAAAGTTGGGAAGATTCCAAAGATTCAAAGGATGCACAATTTTAGCTGCAGTGAAATTAGATGGGTCTATCCCAAACAGCTAAAATATTTGTTTTTTTAGGTCAATGGCAGTGTCTTGTAGGAGCAGCAACTCTGTCACATCAGAAATGGAAAATCGTAGAGCAGAAATACTTAAAAAGTTCATAATCTGGTATCAGAAGAGAAAAGAATGAAAGGAAAGAGAGGAAAAGTAAAGGGACACAGTATATTTCCACTTTGCTGAGTTACACTACTACCTACTACAGTCCATGTTATCTTAATTTTCAAAGGCTACACATCTCTAGCTAATGTTGATTGTTTCAGATGAACAAACTTTACAAGCAGCAGTGGGAGGTGAGTTTAGTGTGATGGGAACTGTATTTTTAACAATAGAAATGTTGAAAAAAATTCTCCTCAGATGTAATAAGTCTCTGAGCAGTAACATGATTTGTTGCCTACATCTATTAACAACTAACCTATTCATAAAATTTTCGTCTTGCTCATGCATTATATCAGCTTCTGAATCTTGCCATGTAACAGTTAGCTAGGCCAGTTATACGCATACATTAAAATTATTAGTCTAAACATTAATGAGGATATTTCATAGGCTATTATTCTGCCTGGTTTCATTCTGGAGAGCATAATATTCTCTTGATTGGTATTTCAGTCATTTGTGTAATAATGTTTGTGTAATAACGTGTTTTTAACCCTTTGGCTTGTGGTAGTTGAGTAGTGATAAGAGAAATCAGATACAATGCCGTGAGAAAATATTTACCCCCTTTTTACAATGTTGCTAATTTATTTCCACATTTTATGTCTTTCGTTATTAATGCAGAGAATCCCATTGTAGACAAAATAACTTCCCATTGGCACTATATCACCTTACTGCCATGACACTGGATAGGCTATAGTCAAAGGCAGATTATGAGACAAAGCAACGAAACGTGTGACTTGGTTGTTTACGAAAATGCCTCAATGGCACTCCTCTGTCAGTTATCGTATCAAACCCGCCCCATATTAGATAAACGGTTGTGATTGGCCCGACCGTTTTCAGGTCAGGTGGAAATCAGTCTGAACGCGAGGGGGACCAGACGCATCTGCCAGAGCAAATAAAACATAAGCTTGCAGATTTGTCAGGTTCCCATCATGGTGACACCTTCAAAACAAATGTTTTGGTTGTTATAGGGAGAATGTTGGGGCTTTGATGCTGATATAAATGACTAAGGCCGTTGAATGCAGGACAGTAAATGTAAAGTTAGTGACAGCATCATCATGTATCAGGCTCTTGGTTAGGGGCCCCCCTTGGGCCCCTTGGCCCGTTCAGTAATCCATCCATGACTGTTATCATGCTAATGATTACCAGAAATTGCATTTAACTGAAAAAGTGCACATTATCATTACAAATATTTGCTTGTTATTTCCAGAAATTAACAGTTACTTCCTGATCATTTCTATCTAATTATACAATAATTACCCTGTGTACTGTAATGCAAAGATCTACCAAAAGTTGAACTGAATTATTTAAATTGTATGAATGTGAAAACTAAGTCCTCACAATACTGGAGCTTTACTGATTGGCCGACAGCAGTAGCTCCTCTAATTCATATGTGAGGCTTTCCAGTTCAAATGCTGCAAACTGGCCTGACTGGAAGGATTTCAGTCATTCTTTAGTGAAGGGAGCCAATCAGGACCAAGTCCAGTTGTGATGTGTTTACTGGAGTTAGTCTGAAACTGCCTGGAAAAAAGGGTGGATGTTTGAAAATGCAATAACTTTCAATTTAACCACCCCCAAAAATTTGAAATCCTATAATATGAGACCTTTAATAAACACAAAATACTATAACTTTAGGCACTGTGTTCAGGCCGGCAAGAACTGTAGGACAGTCCTGACTGTTGGTCCAATGACAGAGCCTAGTCCTGTCCTATCGCCCTGCTGTGGGTGACTGTAGATTACACAATTACAGTACAACTCCAACACTGGACTCCACACATACACTGGATGTACACCTGCCAGGCCTCTATACAGTAATTCTTTTGATATACAGGCGGTGGACACTAATGTAAACACCTCATGAAAAAGGCCTTGAACTTTGCAGTAACTATCACAATTACAAAGTAAGTTGTTGACTCAGTTCTATTCAAAAGCATTTGATATTATATCACAAACATTACGACATGAAATAATAGCATGTTAAAATTTATATTGAACACAAGAAGATTCTCGCTCTGGAAACTATAGATATATAAACTAGATATTTAGTTCCTAACTTCACAAAACAATGCAGGTAGAAGCTATAGATGATGACAGAAACATATTTACACATATTTATATTGACAATAAAATGTTTGCCTTGTGTTACTTTGAAACTCACATAAAAGTGATGATTGTTGGCCTCTTTTAAGGCCACTGCATACTGCTAATTGGCATCCAACTTAATGTGAGTCTGAAAAGCTGCCTTGGTAACTGCGATTCAGTTACATCAAAGTTAAAATTCCATTTTCATGTGGCGTTTCCATTATTTTGCCCACCCCTGCATGCCTCGTGTTGATGTGGAGGCAGTATTTCAGCCCAAGGTTAAGCTGAGCTGCTTCCTCATCATTATAGCTGTGAAACTAATCATGTAAACAGACTTGGAAGAGATTAACAAACTTTGCATCATGACCGAAATATTCAATCTTAGCTGGCAGTGTGATAGGCAACTGATTTTAGTGAAAGTTGTAAGATGGTTACAGAGTAAAAAATGTGTCTAATCCTAAATGTTTACAGCATATGTAATCTGGGGCCCGATGCGAGTTTTGCTATTCATATAAATAAACACACATGAGATGTACAGTATTTAAATACCATGTATTCTCATGTTGCTATTTTTATCCTCATAAATGCATTTAATCCCGGGGAGTCTAATGCCTTGCATGACAGGGGAATAACATAAAAAAAAATATTGCAAGGGAATTGCTTGCAACGTAAGTAATCACATCACTGTTGCTGCACAAACCCATCGTCAATGATTGGGACTATTAAAACATGACTGTCAAAAGTAAATATGGTCATCTGACACTGTACCACAGCTGGAGACAGAGAAGGGTTTAGGCGCAGGGAATGTTCCAGCCCAGTAGTACTGCAGTAGGGAATTGTAGGCTGTGTTGCTAAAAGCATGGCTAGCATTTACTGTGATTTGTAAGGATGTTATAGATTCGGGTGAGCTTCTTCCTGCAACCTCTGACTCCCCCTAACCCCTGATGCTGCCCTGTTCTGCATAGAGGAAAGTGCTGGAAGCAGGAGAGACAATGCAGGAGGAAGTTACATAAGCCTCCACACACACACACACACACACACACAGACGCACGCACGCACGCACGCACGCACGCACGCACGCACGCACACACACACAGTGGCAGTCCTCAGCTGCAACCTCCGCTCCTGCTCAAAAAAAGTTGAAAGGCAGCGAGAGAGGAAAGATGGGACTGCTCAGTCTGGCTAACAGTGTGAATTACAGGGGATGACTGTAGAGTATATGTTATTTTGTCTATCTGTTATGAGTCTCTTTCAGTCTATTTGCAGACTTTTTAAGAGCTTTTTAATGCTTCCTGGATTTGGATTTAAGAGCAATTTAAAAACCAAAATAAAGAAACAAAGCTGACAAATCAGCCTGTCTCTGACTGAACATAGCTAATGAAAGTTCCATATCGAATAAGTAGAAGTGTATGAATGCAAATGTAAAAAAACAACAACAAAAAAACATATATACAATTATACAGCATACATACAGGATGGTGCTGACATTAACAGGTCTACAGGAGGCCATATATATGTAAGGAAGTGAGCAGATGGAGGAACCCAGAAAAAACTGAAACCTAATGGTGACAGTTTGTTAGAGGAGGCAAAATTACACTGTTACATATCATCAATCTGTGATGTTCAATATATTCCAGGAGTTATTATATCCCCGAATGACGAGTTGGGAATATAGTATCGCGTTAGCACGATAACTCCAATAGCTTTCATCCAAATCGTTTTCAAACTCGCTGGCCACATTTATGACCCCTAGAGGATGAACTCTATTGATGCTGGGGACCCCATGACCTTTCCTCTAGTACCACCATCAGGCCAAACTTTCAATTTTAGAATTGGTGTATCTCAAATAGCTTTCATCCAAATCTTTTCTAATTTGCTGTGAACATTCATGACCCTTAGAGGAAGACGCCTATTGATTTTGGTGACCCCATGAACTTTCCTCTAGTGCCATCATCAGGCCAAACTTTCAATTTTAGAATTAGCGTATCTCCTAGAGCAGTGTTGGAATGAAAATGTACATTTAATTGATTCCTCTGTATCGTTGTCTATGTACAAAAAGAAACTTAGAAATGCCCTGCTGTTAAAAGCATTTGTTTCTGAACAATAATGATAGCTACTCTTAGAAATTGTTGTTCATACAGTAAATATGGCAATACTCTGGCTTCTGTGGTTTTTTTTAACTTTAATTCTACACTTATTTTATACATGCAATTTTTTATCACTAATATATATTTCATATATATATATATTTTATGTATATGTATTTGTATTTTATATGTATTTTATTATATTTATATTTTAATACATATTTTGTACCTTTTTAATTGTATTTTGTACTGATTTTATGTCTACCTGCCCAGGGACTGCAGATGGAAATTAGCTAATAGCTATATCTGGTGCAATGCATCTTCTCTCATTAATTGAGATTAATGTTTTTTGTACGTGGTCCCTGACAAAATAAACATAGTAAACAAAACAAAAAACTAAACATAAAACTGGTATCCACAGATGCGTCTACTCATACACAACAACTTTGCCATAAGGGGCATGATCAAAAACTGTATTGAGAATTTGGGCCGTTCGGGGATATACCTGCTTGTCGGTCACCAACAGCACATGTCTAGTTTAATGATGTAGTGTTGCAATTTACTTTTTTCCCCTCAACCTGCCTTGCCCGTTTGTACTTGATTTCATAGAATGCCTTTCGACAACCCCTAGAGAAGGATCATGAACTTGTTGATATAAAACTAACTAGTTCATGAAGATTGGGACGTGTTGCAGAAATGCAAGGTACATCACCATTAGCTGTGTTTTAACACTGTTAAAGTGGTTTAGAGTGAATTGTTCTTTTTAATATCAGGTAGACTGGACACAACATTTCTTTCCACCAACACCAGCATGCTTGTATCTAGGTAATGGGGCGGTTTCAGCCTTTATAGCATTCTCCAACGGCATCAAATGTATTTCCCCTGAGTCGAGTGAATGTGGCTCTAAAATGGTGCGGAGTCTATTTTGAATCTCATTGCTTGAGAGCAGCAACGACACTTGTCAACAGATGACATTGTCCAGAAAAGCAGAACACACACACACGTGCACACACACAGATGAGTAAACAAAGCTCCATTGCCTCCATCAGGCTGTGGGTATGAGATGCCCTACTGTCTGGGCCAGGCCAGAGGAAAGGCTGATGGTCTGAGGTGAAGGTCGCCTATGGGTGACTGCTGGGTGAACTTTCATACCTTCTACCACCTTCCTTTATACAGGCCATCTCTGGGTCCTTAAGGATAACTTTGGTGCTTTTTGACCTATATATAATTTGTCTCTTACATATCTGTAGTACTTGGACCCATAGAGAATACTGACTCCAGAGTCAGCTGAAACGGCAAGACCCGTTGCTAGGCCTCTTGCCGCTAACAATGGTCTAGTTTAATTTCCCCCAACCTTTCTGCAATGTGTGCTGTATGTAAAAAAAAAATTTAACGTTGAATTGTTTTTCATTGTTTTTATAATTCAAACTTCACGGTGTCAAACCTAGCTTGAAATTAATTGTTTTCCCGGCTAACAAAGACACCCTAAGTAAAAAGACATGGATGTGAGATGGATGCGGAGACTTCCATTTCTTGCTGTGGGTGTCAGATGATTGACAGGGAGCAGAGCGTAATGTAATGTAATGCAGCACTGATATGAAAACACTCAACTTGGGCACAATGAAGTAATGATAAAACAGAAAGTTTGGCAAACCAAATGTCTTACTGTGATGGATTCTCTCGCTCTGTGGAAGTAGTTGTTTTTCATACTGTACAAGAATGAATGGCTGCAAATGGCTTCTTCTCAAGAGAGAAAACAAGCCCTGATACCATGTGCAGACACCAGCAGGAATAATAGAAAGGAGAGGGGCAAACTAGACCACTGGCACAAATTAGCTCAATCTGAAACTATAAATGGGCTGTATAAGAAAAAGGACACCAGTCAATCAATTCCAATTCCAATTGCAAAGTATTAATAAAGGGCACAGACCGTTACTGTATACTGTAAAACCTCAACAACAATAAAATTCTAGCGCAAAACTACACACCTGATAAAGCACCATTTAATAAGGTCAAAAAATACATCAGGGATCAGGGGCGGCTTTTGAAATGCGATATTAAGGCTTTTTTTCTCATGCCAATTTTGAAAGCCAATTCTTTTGCATAATGCCAGACCCAAGCTTGTCACAACTGGGTAGAGACCTAACCTCTGTGGCTTTGGGCTTTATAACCACTTGCCTGTGTTCCTTTATTGTCCAGCTAAATCGAATGCAACGCTTCCGTAACACAATACTGAATAGCAATAAAAACGTGCATAATCTAATGTGAAAAAGCCAGTCACAACTATGATAAAAAAAATCTCCTATCAGCCACAGCTGGCAGCATCATGAGGGTCCATTCGATAATTGGCTGTGCACAAATAATGTCTAAGTAACAAACAGGCTAGAAAAAGAGAGAGATATCTGAAAACATAGTGGTGATGTGGATATAGGTCCATTCAGTAATGTTATAAGTAAAAGTGAATAGTGTGATAAGGTAGATTTGTTGTAGGTTTGTTGTAGGTTACTGTGACACAGTAAACTGTCTTGTCTTTAGCCCTAGTCCTAAACACTTTGAGTCGCCGCTCAAGCAGCATA